>JZLH01S0625211.1:49656-73581 GCA_001188425.1 Eucidaris tribuloides | reverse complement strand
CCATCGTGACAAAGTCATCGTCTGCACCAATAGTATGCCGCGCGTTGCCATGTAGCTCCACAGGTACCAACGCCACTACTTCAGGCGCGCGCTCAGCGTGCGCGACCGACGAGATGGTCTGATCATCATCGGCGACCACAAGTGCGTGGACCTAGAAGAAAGTTTGCAAAATTTATTTGCCTGGGTGCATTCGTATATTTCAGATTCAGATTCATAATACATTTATTTCTTCGATATAAAATTGATGCCAATAACAAGTTACAATTCATAATTTTACATAATCATACATGTATAGGCCTATACATCACATCGTATCACAAAAGCTGTGGATTCCAAAAATCAATTTAAATGGAAGACAGCGTTAGCACTTGAAGTCGATGTCTTATTTGACAAAGGCTAAACTTATTTCCTAACAGAACACGGTGTCAAAGATAACGTTGTGCAAAGGAAAGTGCAAAACAAATACTCAAACATTAAAACATTAATATAAGACAATACAAGAGACAAAGGGCCTACCTTGTTGTTCCGGTAACGAGCCAAGAGTCGGCGGCGTCGCAGTGTGCGGGATAGATTACTGCCGCCAATTCTGTCTCCTCCACATGGGCATACTTTGGAAAATAAATTTCCCATGTTCGCTTTGGGCGAGCAATAAATTGCTCGGAAATAATTCGAAGATATTCAGCAGCTATATAGATTATATGTTACACATGCAAAGAAATGTCACTAAGTGATGTGTATCGGTAAACACGGTGCATGCTCATACGCGCATGATAAATCTCTATGACGTTGCGCGTATTGATGCGCGCTACATGTGACGTGATGAATAAAACGACGCACCCAAAGCCCTCCAATTCCTTCTAGATCTCTTCGTTCTATTAATCTTCATTATTATTACGATTACGTCTTCCATTTTACTTTTAAAATACATTCCACTGCTTTGAACAATTGTTTAATGCTATAGTCGCACTTTTAATCAATTTATTCAACTTTATATATGTATTGTGATTATGATTTGTTTTCAAAAACATAATCATGACATTCAATTTGATTTTAGAAAGCCAATCAGGAGGGTCGATCCGTGTTTCAGATGGGGGGGGGGGTC
Source organism: Eucidaris tribuloides (assembly GCA_001188425.1). NCBI lineage: Eukaryota > Metazoa > Echinodermata > Echinoidea > Cidaroida > Cidaridae > Eucidaris > Eucidaris tribuloides. The sequence goes on along the minus strand of JZLH01S0625211.1, from coordinate 72,479 downwards.
AAAAGTGAAAAAATGTCAAAATTTTTCGGCGCACTTTGCGCGCCAAATTGTATGATTTTGCGCGCGAAGCCCGCCGAAAATTTGACAATTTTGTATAATTGATAGTATTTTTATGCTAAGTTTAATGATTTTATAGTACTTTCTAATGCTTTTTGAACATAATAATCCTTCTATTTCATGAATTTTTCAAGTTGTCAAAATTATGGGGGGCTATATGTTTGCCCCCTCCCAATATTTTCAGGGGGCGATCGCCCCCCCCCCCAACGATCGACGCCTCTGTAGCCAATCGTAGACTAAATTCCATTGGTGTACACCGGAATTCGTAATTGGGAGGGGGCAAAGGCGAATGTACCTGGACTCTTCGTTGTCATAGCACAGTCTGGAAAACACGGTTCTGAGAGAAAAAAAAAACTGAGACCAAGAACAGGATGTATAAACGGGGAAACACAGAAAGTATGCCTTTTGAGTAAATAGTTAATTTCTTTCAACTTCCTCTGAAAAGTAAGTGGATGAAACCAACCAGGGTGAAAATACACAAAAAAAAAACTATAGGGGCCCTAACTAAACCTGCCGTGCGTGAACTGATTTGTGACAACTAGGGTCTTTTGCACAAAACATAGAAATATTTCTGATTGAATATGAAATATCTGGTTTGTGTGAGTTTACCATTCATTTTACCATTGGAAGGGGGGTTGGGCTCCGGTTAAAATAACCAGAGTTTTTGGTTTTTCTCCGGTTAACGTTGAATAGGCCCCTTGGAAGCGATGTGGAAACTGGAAAATATCTGGCTTGGCGTTGGCCGTCGCGGCAGTCGACGGCGCGCCGCGGCGCCTCTCGCCCGGCCCGAAAACAGTCTCTGACTGTCTGACAAGAGAGGGCAGTGTAAAAAAAAAGTCGTGATGTGGATATCGAACGTAATTAAAGAATTAATTTAATGAGATTCATGGATTTCTGGTCAAGTACTTCGATGGTGAAGGTGAATATTTGTAATCAATGTTATTGGTCAATTTAGATGAATTGTAAGATATGATCCTGTACTTGTACGGGGGGAAGTAATCTAGCCAGTTAAAATATTTTTGTGTGTTTAGTCCCATACGTTGTTTTTCATGTTGGACTTAGATTTGCTGTCGAGCAGTAACTGATAAAGATGTTTATGTTATGAATAACTTACATGGAATATGAATGAATAATGAAGCCTTACTCCGACACCCTGCACGCTGTTTGAGTGCGGGGTGTGTATAATCTAATTAGGAACGGATAAATATATCGGTTGTCTAACTGTACTCAGAAATGAAAACACATTCAAATCGTCATTAAAAAGATATGTCTGAATGTAAATACAAGCATGACAAGCATCGCCGCCGCTGCGCGGCGGCGATGCAACTGTACCCATTTGTAATTGTGGGTTGCCAACCCGGTCCGAGGTGCGACTGTGGGCGGCACTTCGCCCCAAAATAACGTAAGACTATAAAATTACTAGGGTTAGAATCTATGATGTCTGTACGAGTGCATGCTCCAATTGAAATTTAGAAAAAAATGGTATACTCGCCCAAATCCGGGATTTTCTTGAGACTTCCTTCTTCACGGGGCTTCACGATGAAGACTTGTCTGTGTGTTAATCTATGGAGTCGCTCGCAGGTAATCACAAACATGACCCCCGAAAGGAAATCAGAAAGTTCAAAGGTCAAGTCAACAGACTGATCTCCCAGAGCAGCATGCGCGCGGATATACAGACGACAAGCCTTCCGTAAGCACAAAAAACGGACGCGCTCGCACTGACCTATGCGCGCTGAACGTGGATTTGCGAAGCTGCCATTTTGAAATCCCGGCGAAAACATCTTCCCGTGAAAATTCCATCCAAATGTTCAAACTCAACCAACACACAGGACTGTAAGAAGGCAGGTGACTGAAAAGGATCATACCCACAAGTGGCAATGTGAGTATGATCTTAGATTTTTAACATATATTACCAAAAATCTCTCTAACCCTACCAGAGATGACGGGAAACCCCAGCGCGAAGATATCTGCCAGACGCTGTGCTTTGCACAGCGTCTGGACAGGCTAGTCTGAATGAAACTAACGTTATATCACACATGGGGACACACCTACTGTGTACATGTATGTGGTCCTAAACAGAGCTATAGCCTATATGGACCACATACACCCTCTACTGGAAAAAATGAACAAAGTTTGCACTGTGTGACTTGAATGCAAGAGCAACTAAATAAAATTGCTCTCGCAAAATTTAAATGCTAGACCCACATGTTTAGAAAAATTAAAACAGACCTCTGAAATGTTGAGTCCTTAATTTTCATAACATATGATGTTTAACAGATCATAGACTAGCCATATCAAAGCAATATTTCAGTAGAATTTTGTAAAAGAGTGAATTTCAGAGCAATTTCTGTGCCATACTTGCATAAGAAAGGCCATTCATTACTTTGCACACAAAAGTATGGAGCTATCCCCATGTACACATGGGGAGAGCTCCATACTTTTGTGGTCCGTATAACTCTGCTCAGGACCACATACGCAGTAGGTGTGGCGCCTGTGGGCTGTTGCAGTATTGAAGCCTAACTGTTTGTTCAATTGCCAGCTGTGCCTGTGCAGGGTTGGCCGGTAAATACTGGGCGGTAAATACTGGGTGGTAAATACAGGTATTTACCGGTAAATACCGCCTTGCTATTTTTTACAAAAACGGCAAATACTGGGAAATACTATAAAAAAAAGTTATTTCTTGAAGGTTAATAACAAAAATATGTAGAGATTGTTGTACATTAAAGGTAAATGACATGATTGGGGTAGTCTTGAACTTGGGCTGAAACTACTCTAGAATCAAGTAAACTTTGCAAGGATTCTCCTGTGAAAATCTTGTAGTGAAACGTTGACTCATTCTAAAATAAAACAATATCAATATCACTTGTAGCACGGAAACCTGCTGTGTGGCTCTCTATGGGGCTTATTTTCGTCCCCGGATAAAATTAAGACACTCCTATGTTTATGCTTGATTCTCCTTAAGTAAACAAATTACAGACAAATCCTCCCAGGTGGGAGATCCACTCCTGCTAGTGTATAGTTGGTATATATTTCAACTCATTTAGTTCTTGAGGCATTTTCAAGTGTTCCCAATCATGTCACTAACCTTTAAGTGTGATCAACACAAAATACACCAAAAAACTAACTTAACTGATGGTGGGAAACCAGGGGGTCAATCTGATTGGTTAGACAAACCTTCAATTCGTAAAATTGGGGAGGGGGCGAAGGCGAATGTATCTGGACTCTTCGTTGTCATATCACAGTCTGGAAAACACGGTTCTGAGGAAAAAAAAACTGAGACCAAGAACAGGGTGTATAAACGGGGAACACAGAAAGTATGCCTTTTGAGTAAATAGTTCATTTCTTTCAACTTCCTCTAAACAGTAAGTGGATAAAACCAACCAGGTTGAAAATACAAAAAAATATATAAAACTAAACCTGCCGTGCATGAACTGATTTGTGACAACTAGGGTCTTTTGCACAAAATAGAAATATTTCTGATTGAATATGAAATATCTGGTTTGTGTGAGTTTACCATTCATTTTACCATTGGAAGGGGGGTGGGCTCCGGTTAAAATAACCAGAGTTTTTGGTTTTTCTCCGGTTAACGTTGAATAGGCCCCTTGGAAGCGATGTGGAAATTGGAAAATCTATCTGGCTTGGCGTTCCGCGACGGTACGGCGCGTCTCGCCCGAAAACAGTCTCTGACTGTCTGACAAGAGAGGGCAGTGTCTTGGATTAAAAAAAAAAGTCGTGATGTGGATATCGAACGTAATTAAAGAATTAATTTAATGAGATTCATGGATTTCTGGTCAAGTACTTCGATGGTGAAGGTGAATATTTGTAATCAATGTTATTGCTCAATTTAGATGAATTGTAAGATATGATCCTTTACTTGTACGGGGGGAAGTAATCTAGCCAGTAAAAATATTTTTGTGTGTTTAGTCCCATACGTTGTTTTTCATGTTGGACTTAGTTTTTAGCGATCGCAACGGGTTCGCGTTTAGTTTTGCTGTCGAGCAATAACTGATAAAGATGTTATGAATAACTTACATGGAATATGAATGAATGATGAAGCCTTACCCCGACACCCTGCACGCTGCTTGAGTGTGGGGTGTGTATAATCTAATTAGGAACGGATAAATATATCGGTTGTCTAACTGTACTCAGAAATGAAAACATTCAATCATTAAAAAGATATGTCTGAATGTAAATACAAGCATGACAAGCATCGGCGGCGATGCAACTGTACCCATTTGTTATCGTGGGTTGCCAACCCGGTCCGAGGTGCGACTGTGGGCGGCGCTTCGCCCCAAAATAACGTTAGACCATAAAATTACTAGGGTTAGAATCTATGAAGTCTGTACGAGTAACGAGTGCATGCTTCAATTGAAATTTAGAAAAAAATGGTATACTCACCCAAATCCGGGATTTTCTTGAGACTTCCTTCTTCACGGGGCTTCACGGTGAAGACTTGTCTGTGTGTTACTCTATGGGAGTCGCTCGCAGGTAATCGCAAACATGACCCCCGGAAGGGAATCGGAAAGTTCAAAGGTCAAGTCAACAGACTGATCTCCCAGGGCAGCACGCGCGCGGATATAGTCGGGTGTCCCGCACCTCGCCATAGTTAATGTTTTTTGCATATTTTGCACTCAGTACGTCATCCAAATTCTATGAAATTATACTCACATAAAGAGGAAATGCTGAAGACTCCATAGAGTAAAAAGTTCAGTAATCGATGCGATTGATTTGTAGCTATCGCCGTCAAACACGAACGATGTCACTTTACTTGCGCGTTGGAAATGAGGCCCGCACCTCGCCACCCCGCTCTGCCATAGACAATGCACGTTGAGGAAGCGCGCGGAGATTACACTGATCTTTATGTAAAAAGTATGGAGCTATCCCCATGTACACATGGGGAGAGCTCCATACTTTTGTTGTCCGTATAACTCTGCTCAGGACCACATACGCAGTAGGTGTGGCGCCTGTGGGCTGTTGCAGTATTGAAGCCTAACTGTTTGTTCAATTGCCAGCTGTGCCTGTGCAGGGTTGGCCGGTAAATACCGGGCAGTAAATACCGGGTGGTAAATACAGGTATTTACCGGTAAATACCGCCTTGCTATTTTTTACAAAAACGGCAAATACTGGGAAATACTATAAAAAAAGTTATTTCTTGAAGGTTAATAACAAAAATATGTAGAGATTGTTGTACATTAAAGGTAAATGACATGATTGGGGGTAGTCTTGAGTTGGGCTGAAACTACTCTAGAATCAAGTAAACTTTGCAAGGATTCTCCTGTGAAAATCTTGTAGTCAAACGTTGACTCATTCTAAAATAAAACAATATTAATATCACTTGTAGCACGGAAACCTGCTGTGTGGCTCTCTATGGGGCTTATTTTTATCGTCCCCGGATAAAATTAAGACACTCCTATGTTTATGCTTGATTCTCCTTAAGTAAACAAATTACAGACAAATCCTCCCAGGTGGGAGATCCACTCCTGCTAGTGTATATTCGGTATATATTTCAACTCATTTGGATTTTGTGACATTTTCAAGTGTTCCCAATCATGTCACTAACCTTTAAGTGTGATCAACACAAAATACACCAAAAAACTAACTTAACTGATGGTGGGAAACCAGGGGGTCAATCTGATTGGTTGGACAAACCTTCTACATCATACATGGCTAAACCAATATACTAGAATTAGGAAAATTTAAAAATCACCTGCTTTTATTTTTTCAGTCATTTCAATTCACAAAAATACAATGTATCTGAATTGCTCCATAGATCAAGAACACTAATGTACATACCCCATAGATAGTTTTTTTTTTATCCCTGTACATTATGAGGACCATACCACACAAATACATTAGCTGACTTCGTGTAGTACTGTAGTTAATACATGTAAAGTATGTGAAAAGAAACTGCAACTTCAAAAAAAAAATCTAAATTTCTAAAATGTTTCATTTGAAATTTATCAGTTAAAGGTAGATTTGTGTAAGAAAAACCCAAATGAAGGGTATTTATGACCTTCTAGGTTGACCTTATTATACAACTTCAACAGTACACTGCTGGGTATTGCCCACGTAATTTCCAGTATTTCCCGCCTGGGTGGGAAATACAGGTATTTCCTGGGAAATTGCCAACACTGTGCCTGTGTCCATTGTTTTAAGAAGGATAAAAAACAAATCGCATGATTAGATCTGCTTAGGGAGCACCAGAGCCCAAGCCGCCGCCTGTCCCGACATTTGCCATAAAATCTCAGTCTAGTCTATTATATCAGAAATTATTTTTGGTTGGTGGTCTAATGTGTTTTGTTGTTGGTTGTCCATGGTGATGATGCCGTACTTAAGATTTGATTTCAATATAACATGCCTTCTCCATAGACCCCAGCCTGGCTTAGATATTTCATTCATGATCTCTTAATGGGTTGATTAAAAACAGCATTTTAAATGTGGACTTTTTGCTGCAGACCATGAAATGAAATTAGTGAGAAATGGATACTTCAATTTAAAAGTTTTGATCACTTTGATGAAGAGACTTACGATGCCCATATCCATATCTATGAAACCGCTTTTGTCATATGAATGTATTTATTATTATTTTTCTTTATTTAATCAGTTTTCTTTCATTTTCCTTTATTTTATCCACAATAACTTCAGTATCTGACATGATGGAGAAAACGCTGTCATCGACCTTCTCTGGATTCATGATGAATCAGATTGGGCCAAGGAATACGGCTATTTCTAGTGGGTTCTACAGTCTAATAAGAGCGGTGCGGAGAGCATGCTCAAAAGCAGTAAGTAGACTAATCTCCAACAGCATTTGCTTTACTTAGATAGGGAGGAATTGTTTGATCCTTTCCGTCATGACCAAAGTTGTGAAACAGTGGAAATTTGGAAATTAAGTGTTGCATGTGATGGTGATGATCATGATGATATTAATAATGATACATAATAATAATAACAGTAATGAGTATATTTAAATGCACCAAAATCTCATTGAAAAAAAAAACTATTCTGAAATCTAATGGTAAGTGTGCAGATTTAATTCAGAGTGGTGGTGGTTCTCGTTCTATCTTTCCAAATTATGACAAAATCATAATTGGCATGTCCCTTGTTCAACAGCACTTGGAAGATCATGATCATTTTAGCTACGAGTATCGTGGGTGAATGAACAATGAACTTACAGCAGGACACACTTTTTGCCAAAAGATCAATCATGTAAAGAAATGCAGTATACTGTAAGGTTTTGTTTTTTGTTAAACATCATTTTCTTTTATTTAATTTGTTCTTTCAGGAAGAGGAGCGTATTACACAGAAAGAGATAGAACTAATCAGACAAAACTTGGCACAGCCTGACATCTCACAGGTACCAGTGTACTTTACGTTATTCTTCTTCCTCAGTCAGCAGTTACTAATGAATTCTGTCACACAACAGTAAAAGAAAAAAATACAATTAGCCCCAGAACGTCACAAAAAAGGTCCCAAAAATGTTGTGAGAGGAGCTACTATGGAAATCATAATGATTGACTCTAGCAGAGTTTGCAAATTTTAATTAAGTGTTTTAAATCGTTGACTTCAAATTGTGATTTTTTTTTTACGTGAATTTATTTGTTTACTTACTTATTTATTTATTTATTGTTTATTTATTCATTTATTTATTATTTATTTATTTGTTTATTTATATATTTATTTACTGATCTATTTATTTATTTCATTTACTCAGTTAACAAATCACTTATATATTTATTTGTTAAATTATTTATTTATTTATCTATTTATGATTATTTATTCATTCATTCCCCTATACATTTATCTATTTATCCATTTATTTACACATTTCTTCCTGTATTTGTTTGTCAATATGTAGAAGAAGATCAAGGAATTCTTGGTGAGGCTAATCTATTGTGAGATGCTTGGTCAGTCTGCCTCATTTGCATACATCCATGCCCTCAAGATGGCTCAACAAGGTACCTTGCTGAATAAAAGAGTTGGTGAGTAGCATAGTTAGACATGTGATCTACACAATTTATGGCGCAAGTAAAAAGTTTAGTTCTTATGCTTCAAATGGTGATCTTTACTAAAACTGATTATACCCCACATAGAAAGCTACTTCCAAAGCCGATTGGCTGAAAGGTAATCATGTGACAAAAGCTATTTAAGCAGTAGTGGCTTTCAATATTGCTTCTAGTGCTACTATTGGAGGTGAATGATAATTTTTATGACACACTTCCTACAAAAAAAAGAAGCTGTTAGTGCCTTTTATTCCCTATGGATACAGCATCTTTGCAAAAATGTGACAACAAAGAAATGCATGAGGTAAAGGATGCCAATACTTTTTAACAGACACACTGCAGGTATAATCACCATTAACAATCCTTATTATAACCGTATCCCATCTTATGATCATCAAAAATGACAGCATAGTGATTATTCCCTTGCTATTCTATGGCTAAAAATTAAAGTTTGGATTTTTTTTTCAATAGTGGATTGATTCAGACTGTATCAAATCTACCCATTTTCTCACTCATAGGGCAATGTCTGTGTTGATTTGAAAACAATCTAAATTTGAAAAACTGTGACTTTTCTGTAGTATAAAAATAAATCTCCAACTCTGGTATGATGCAGACATTACTTTTTCTTATGTTTTCCCTACACAGGTTACTTGGCTGTGTGCCTCTTCTTACATCCCAAACACGAACTCATTTTGCTGCTTATCAACACCATCCAGCGAGACCTAAACAGTACCAACATCCTTGATGTGTGCATGGGACTAACAGCTTGTGGCCAGTTGATAGGGGCTGAGATGATTCCCGCTGTGATATCCCTGGTGGAAGATAAACTCCAGCATAACCAGTAAATGACACATTTTCACCAGTTCTTTTTATTTTTCTTTTCTTTTCTTGCTTAATCCTTCAGGAAATGTTATTTAGTTTATATGTATGAATAGTAAGGTCTCTTTCAAAATCTGGAAACATTTATTACAGATGGGCTTCATTTTAAGATTTTTCCTGAAATAAGGATTTTGTAACAAATGTCAACAAAATTCAGGAAAAAAAATTGGAATATGCCATTGAAAATTCCTGAAATTTGGACCCCAAATAATTCTTGATTCCATATTAGTTTCTTAAAATTCCAACAAGTAATTGCAATCTAAAGAAATTAAAATGGCAAGAGGTAATCAGTTAACATCAAACATTAATATAATCAACTTTGTGCTGATTTTGAATGTATCCAGAAAATGGTGTTCAAGATGTGTCTCCGTGGTGCTTTGAAATAATTAGAGGCATCGTTAAGCAATGTTTCAAGTTTAAAAAAATCTCAGCTACATGATCCTCCATGCTACTAGTGTCTCTCATAAGGTATAAAAATGAAGCCCCGAAAGAGACTGCTGGATGCAAGGCCATAAAATTTAGGATTTTCTAGAAACCACCTTGTAGCATCTCTTTTATTTCATGTTGTTCTTGCTATTTTGTTTGTTTTGAGAATTTGTTTTTGTCTGTTTCTTCTCTTCATATAGAGCTATTGTCAGAAAGAAGGCTGTCATGGTTCTACACAGCTTTCTGCTCAAAGCCCCGCAGCTTATTGGTCAAATGGACGACAAATTCCAACAGGCACTGTGTGACAGGGATCCAGGGGTCATGAATGCTGCACTTCACATTTACAACAGGCTGGTCATGGTAAGGGATCAAATACCATTAAAAGTAGACATTATGGTGCCATTAGTTTTTCACGTTTGCAGAGTATGCTGAAATTATGTGATTTGAATTTTGTGGATAACCAAAGTGTTGAGCAAGCAACTGCACATAGCGTGATGCTGCCTCAGCAGCTGGTCACACATGCACACATAGTCCAAACCAAGTCTAATTATGCCAAATTAAAAAGTTCGAAGTGCAAAACACAAATGATTAGTTTTGCAAATATATCTGTGTGTTTTTATTTTCTTGCTTCCATCTGCGAGCACGACATTCACAAATATCTCCCACCACAAAATATTTCATGATATCGCAATGGTAGATTCACAATTCACAGCGCTATGCCGTCAAATCTTTGTTCAGTCAATTACTCATGATGCATCATGTGAAAAGTGGATTTCATAGACTCAATCGACCGTAGTCAAACCGGTGGCCCACAGGTTAGTGCTAACTAAAACATGTATGCAAAGCAAATGATGCTGAGTGAGGGTACAGATTTTACATCTGGAAGAGCAGATTCAAGGCATAAGGGGTTGCCATGGTAACCGCTTTGAAGAAGTGGACAGGAGTATCTTATTTTCAACATCCTTTACTTGTTATGTTTAAACTGAGAATAAAAGAAAAACTGCTTATTAAATTGAGTTTTCAATTCATGGAGATTATAGAATTTATAATACTGTGGAAATATCAAATTGGTAACTTGGCTGATTGATTTTGCGAAAAACTCTACACTTGTTTTATGACACAAAACGATAAATATCATCACTTCTGTCTGGTGATAAAGACAGAACAGACAAACAAGATAATTGAAGAAATTTTACAAGAAAATAACATTAAGTATAATTTGTTTTTAAGCCCAGATAAACATCTCTTTCTAGTAAAAAACAAAGTAATAAAATTTAATCAATAAAATGAGTGGAGAGTTGTCCATTAAAAATTTTCAGTCTCATGGCCACTATTGTCCATTTAGAATTACCATAGAACTTTGTTTTTGGTTATCATTGCAACCTAAAGAAATCCTAAACTTCTTGAAGTTCATATTACATATGTATGCCTGATTTGCCCATCTATTACTGCCTTAATTTTTTGAATGGACTTCCTTCATTCAAAGCAGTGGTACCTTCTCTTCAAGATTAAAGCTCTGTGATATGATAGGGAAAAATAGAAAAAAAAATGCCTTTAGAAGCAAACTGGTTGAAAGATATTTCAAATATACACCAGCTGGAGTGGGTCTCCTGGCTGGAAGTATTTGTCTTGAGTTTGCTTACTTAAGGAGAATCAAGCATGAATAGGACAGCAGTTTAATTCTCTTGAGGCTGGAGAGAATTTAACCCCATAGAAAGCTACACTTGAGATTTGTCTGTGACAAGGCATACTGATGGGAGTCATTTTAAAATGAGTCAACTTTTGACTACAAAATTTTCACAGTAGACTCCTTGCATAGTTTACTTCATTATAGAATAGTTTTACCCCAAGTTGGGGATTACCTTTAATTGACTCCATATTTAACTGACTCTTTCACAGGAAAACCCCAAGAAGCATAAATCACTAGTGCGCCCTCTCACCAGCATCCTGGCACAGGTCATTCAGAACAAGCTGTCTGCGGAGTTTGAATTTAGGGGCGTTCCTGCTCCCTGGTTACAGATACAGCTCCTAGGCATGCTGGGAAGATTGGGTGCAAGCAACCCACAGTAAGTACAGATAGGTAACATGAACCAAACCATGATGAAATATAGATTCAGGAATAAATGTGACCTGTCACCACAAAAAATATATATATATATATATTGTGTATTTCATATAGTCCTAAAATAGAGCCTCTAAGCTGTAAAATGGTGTATGATTTGTTTAGGATGGACAAAGCAAACCCCAAAGTTTGGACCGACACCTATAAAGCCATATCAGAAAAAGAGCAACATGAAAAAATTGTTTATTCATGCCCGATGTGAAGAGCTCATTCCTGTGCGAGTCATTAAAGGTAAAATACAATCTCCATCGCAAATGCTATGAAGCTGTTATTGGATTATACTGAAATTTAAGACAATTGCTTCACACACTTAATCCTTCTATTCAGCCAAGTTTCACTGTCTTACAATTGATAATCCTAAAAGGAAGATGGAGCAAGCAAGTAACAGATATATTAAGAAATTCATTGAAATTCAAAGCATGCAATATTCTGTATTCTTACCTTTACATTATGGTGCAGAATACCCAGGAATAAGATGTTATGCAGCAAACAGTCACACAAAACACTTAAAATGGCTGACCTGACATAACTGAAAATATATATAGAACAATATGGTGTCACAGATAAAACCATTTTTATTGTCAGATCAAATACATCATTGTTTTTACTGAATAATGTGCTTACTTAATAAAAAAAAAAATCCTGTTGATTTACAGAGCCAGTCAACTAATGTATGACATCTTGGAACAGACCCTGGAGAATTCCAACACAATGACATCCATCTCATGTGGTAAGGTGAATTTTGTACTGTTCTTTGTTACCGTTTTCAGTCTGATTTAACTTAAATCATGTGCTTTATGTGAAGCCATAAGTTATCCATTTCCTAAATAGTCAAATTCTGCATTCTTTGGTGAAACAAGAATCAAACACAAACATTAAAAAAAAAATAGTATTATGCATACTTATCCAGGATCATAATTAATTTAATAGGCATATTACTGTTCTTTAGATATGTACCCGCCAAGCTTTCTGATGTCTGGTTTGCAAAGACAAGGGGTTTTTTTTCCAATTTTTTAATGTTTTTCTTCATTTGATCTTTTTTTTTTAAGCTTTAATTATTTATGTAGGTATGGAAACCTGTTTTAGTAAAATTCTGTGTGTTTGATCGTCTGCAAATTTTACATATTTTTGTGTGAGTGAGTTTTCCATAATTCAGAAAACTTACTGCCTCTGCTTTTCTCTTTGTGAGAGGAGAAGAAAAACGAAAAATGTTTATCTATAAACAGATTTAAGGTCATTTTCTTTTTTGACAGTTGAAGATCATGAATTGGATTTACTTCCTTTTTTTGCCAACAGCAATTCAGTATGAATGTATAATGACCATCGCCAGAATTCACCCCAAGGATGATCTCTTGACGAAGGCCGCCCAGTGCATCCCATCATTCCTGAGAACGCGTAATAATAATTTCAAATACCTGGGTTAGTATTTTGTGCCTAAGTTTTCTTTTCTTTGAGAATATGGCAAATATAGAAACCTGTTAGCGAATCAGATTCCATTTGCAGATATTTGCTCCTGAGAAACAAGTCATGAGTGTAATTGTTTATTTCACCCATGTGCTTCGTTTGTCAGGTTTTTGCAAATAATCACTGTGCCACACATTCCTCAGCCATGCTAGTCTTTGCTCATGGTCATTACAGTTAGAAATATTGAAGTGAATTCTTAAAGGGCAGTGACATGATTGGGAATGAATTCAAAAATGCCTCAAGAATCAAGTGATTTGAAATATATACCAATTACACTGGCTAGAATGTATATTCAAGCTGGAATGATTTATCTTGAATTTGTTTAATTGACACAAAATAAGCATTAATTTACCAGTTTTAATCAATCTGTGCCCCTGATTGAAGTTGATCCCATAAAAAGCTAAACAACATATTTTACCTTCAAAACATTTTCTGATAATAATTGTACAACAAAGCAGAAATGTATGACTATGAAATTTGTGAAATGCGTTTACTGCAATGCACTTACACATGATTTATATAGTGTGAACAATTCACTGAAGTTCATGAATGCTTTGCTAGATTATCCTGGTACAAAATGCAGTTTAAAGATATCTTTATTAAATTTTATGAAGACCTTCACAGACTATTAATAAAGTGGACTGGTATTTTTGTACTGTACATGTATCTTAGAACTTGTTTTACTCAAGTAAAAAAATCAATATAAATTATCAATAATCTCTCCATTTTTTTTCTGCTAAAGGACTAAAAGCTTTGGGTGTAATTCACAAAGTCCATCCTCAATGTGCCATAGAACATCAAATGACTGTGGTTGAATGCTTGGATGACCCTGACACAACCATCAGGAAAGGGGTAAGTCAGCATTTATAAATGATGGGCTGTGAAGTGTTTAGTATAAAGTTAAAGTTAAACCCAACCCGCTCCTACAGTATGTGGAACATCGGGTGGCGCCTATCTCCATTTCAGTAACCCTAGGCAACATGGATGCACAAGACAGTTTGACTACAATGGGGGATTAGTCGTCTGGTAGTCCCATGCGTTTAACTCCCTACACCATCTAGAAATCCAAGCGCCAGGCTAGAGGCAGTAGGTACCATTGTTATAATGGTCTTTGGTGTGACCCGACCACAAGCCCAAATTCAAACCCGCAATCTTCCAGACCTGAAGTGGATGCCCTACCACTGAACCAACTTACCCTGTTTGAAGTATTCAGTATAATGTCCCAAAAGCCTTTGTATACAGCAAATTGTCTGGATAAGTTTGTGAATTAGACATATTTTTGGTTTCAGATCTAATCATATATTTGTTGTTGATGAATGTGATGATAAAAAATGGCAAATGGCTCTACCCAAAACCCTGACCTGTCTAAGTTGCCTCACTGCAAGTGAATGCATTTGTGTCATTTAGACTATAAACACAGGGCTCCTACAGTTGTGGAAAAACCTGTAAAGTCATAGAAAAATAATTTCTTCTTAAAAGTCATGGAAAGTTATGGAAAATGAAAATATTAATCTCTTAAGTTATGAAAAGCATGGAAGTAGATCACAAGTTTTAGCTGTTTTTGGCTCTGACAGCCTTCTATATATTCATATCGTTTTTTGTTTTTTTAATCCTTTTATTTGAAGATATCAAATACAAGGTAACACACAGCCCAGGATACATGTTTTACAGCAAAATACAAGGTATAATTTACAAAGCACATTTACAAATGAAATATAACAAAGGCTTGACGAACATAATAAGAAGTTAAATGGTCGTAAAGTATAGAATATACAACCCATACCAAAATGGTAGTTATCTGGTCTTGGAAGTCATGAAATTTAGATCTCAAATTTTTATGAGAATTCTGAAATACTCATACCAATCACCTTAAAATGCATGTGATATGAAATCTGATTCAGTTACTTTAGGCATTTTCTTCTTTTGGTGTGTCTCTGTGCTTGTACTTTCCAGACCCTCAATCTGCTATGTCAAATGTGTAACCACAGCAACGTGGAAGTCATCTCGGAGAAGTTGTTGGACTGCCTCCGATCGAACGATGATGAGGAATTCAACAAGAAAGATCTCCTTCACAAGATTGTTCAGCTAGCTGAGAAATATCCTTTGAACAGTTAGCAACATTTGAATGATATCAAAGTTGTGTGTGCGATATTGTCGGGCCATCTCAGTATAGTAATGGACCAGAAAATGCCTTGTCTTCCACGAGTACAAATTTTTCTTCACACGTTTGCTGTAAAACACTAAACTTTCATGACATGAAATTTTCATGAATCACTAACCAAATCATGCATTGGCATTCAAAAAGGTGCATTTTACATGCATTTTACTTTCCCGAATCTCAACTCCTCCTTAAAAATTCAAAGTTAAATGCTTGCAAAAATTTCTGGTTTCACAGTGAGCCCTAAGGCCGGGGGACACTATAATAGATCTTCATAACCGTAATTGATGTTTCCTCAAAATTTTATACAGTAATGTTATCAAATAAAATGCATACAAATTTTTTTCATATCAATTATTGCTTTGCAGTTATTGCTAATTGATAATGCAAATGTATGAAAAAAATTACAATTTCATTAATAAATCACAAAATGAAGTCATGGTGATGTTTAGTTTGGGCACAAACGTTCTTTTGCCAGTGGGATCACACACAAAATAAACAAATCAAATAAGTACACTGTAAGTGGATATTTGTCAGTCTTATATTGTTTATCGGTATTTTGGTAATTTCTTATGCATTTCTTTGTTTCTTGAGTAACTAATAATGCCTCAGAGGAACACAGAGAATAATGTAGAATTTGCCAAATTTGATCATCATGAGACCACAACTTATAACATAACACAGGGGTTCTCAAATAGCGGCGCACACGCCACTTTTGGCGCATCGGGCCTTCCAAAGTGGTGCATGGAAGCCGCTATGAAAAAATAATAAATTGTGTAATTTCTTTGAATTTGTTTTTTGTATTGTTTGTATATTTTTTAAAGCCATTCTGAGCCTCTTAAAAGGCCATGGGCCCCTGAGCAGACCCCACGCTGCGAAGGCTGCGCTCACTTCTTGTGTAGGATAGTGGTGTAGTACAAATTCTCAACAACAAATATGGCACGTGAACAATATTAATTGAGAACCCCTGACCTATCACCTGATTGTGTGCCCAGCAGTAGGGCCTTAGCATATGTTTCCTGCAGAAGGGTCTTAACAGTAAATTTTCTCTTATTTGAGAAATATTGCCTTACTTGATATTTGCACCACACTAAATGACAGAAGATGGACAAATATCACACCACTTTGATTTCATGCGAAAAAGCCAATGGTTTTCACATTAGAAACACTTAAGTGTTAAGGCCCTTCTTACCTAGGAAAATACATGTATACTAGGGCCCTTCTGCTGGCTATATGATGACCTGTACTGTAAGTTCTGGGGGTGGGGAGGGTGGGGGCATAATCCGCCCTCCTCTGGCTGTGAGATGGTCTAAAATAGCTCAGGTATAAATCTTTTAGCTGTGTGAAGTTACCGTAATCTTATAGATCTGACACAGATTTTGACATGTTCTGCTAACTCACTCAGTCATCATCATATCTTTCCTTAATCCAATTCAACACATTCCGGTTTAGCGTTAGGTGGTATGTCGACATTGTATCCAAGATTCTTCTCCATGGAGGGACTCATGTTCCAGCAAACGCAGCCAACAATCTTATGATTGCAATACTCAAAGGTAACTTTGTCTTACATTTTTAAAATATTTGTGAGAAATATATTGGATAAAGTTTTTAAAGACATGTAATTGACAGATATTTACCACTTATTGGTAGTTTGACCTGTTTTGAAGCTTTCTTATTTTCGTACTTTACGTCACTGTTTTTGAATATTATTACAGTCATTTAAACTTGATGAGATTTCTTTTTCTACTTGCATTATCTTGCGCACCTCCTCCCCTTTGAAGACAGAACTAGTTTATTTTAATCAGTTGGTTTTGACAGCATTCTGTTGGCTTATTGTCTCATACACACATGCAATATTGCACTTGTAAACTTCTCAATAGCTTAAAAACACAGGCTAACATTGTGGAGCTTCAATCGAAAAGAATTGTCAAACTGTGATATTTCAACTACATAGTAGTGCTTAAATAGACAAGTAGACACCCTAGAGGCCTAGAATACAAAAGTTATGCTGCCACTGACAAGATATGCATGAACAAACATCACCCATGAATTTCCACTGTCACGAATTATACAATAGCCTAGATCTACACACAGTTAGTCTGTAGGAGGAAATGGGCTTGGTGAGTCCAGTCAACCTGAGTACTCATAGATTTTCTCATTTTTTAAAGCACTAAATACATGTTATCATTTTGAAATACAGTGTTTTCAGGGCTTCATTTTTAGACCTTATCAAAGACACTTAGAGCATGGAGGATCATGTAGCTCACATTTTTTTAAACTGTGGTGTCATTGTTAGCCTGTAGCTTCAAGTTTCTAATATTCACATTTGTATCCAGACACCCAAGACCCTGGTTTGCCCACCTTTGCTATCCAGCTGCTCATTCCACTTGCCAACAAGACAGCTCTCCCAGACCAGATGGTAGACCTAATGGCATGGGTAAGTTTGAGGCCTGAGTCAAAAAAGTTTACATGATGTTCACACATTTTGCAATTTTGCAATCTGTTTAAACAATTAATTATTGTAATTCCTTTAAATGCTGAATGTTTTGTGTTAAATGATATACTGATATTGAAAAAAGGTGATACACAGCTGTGAGCAGTCTGATGATGATGATGATGATGATGATGATGATGATGATAATAATGGTGGTGATGGTGATGATGATGAATGGATGAATAACATGAAATGGTATTTAAGGGTAGAGAATCATTCAGCCAGGTGCAATTTATAGTTGCACTTCTATTACAGATGATTACAAATCCATTTCTCACTCAGCCAGGTTTTAGGGGAGTATGGCTGCACAGAAAAGTCCTTCTGAAGTAGCCTTTTGGCATGAGGGATGTTTTGTTATGTTGCTAGGTGGGTGCAAAAGAGATTGACTGCCTTTAAATGATGAGGATAATGATAATGACGTTAATGATTATGAGAAGGAAGAAGAAGATTATAATGTTGATGGTGGATAATGGTAATGATGATGATGATGATGATGATGATTGTGATGGTGGTGATGATGATGAAAATGATGATGATGAAGATGAATGGATGAAATGACATGAAATGATATTTCAGGATTGAGAATCATTAACCTGTTGGAGACAAGTACGAGATATCTTGGTCTATGGAAAATGCGTGTTATAGTGAAATCAAATCATCTCCAACATGTTAAGCCAGGTGCAATTTGGAATCACACTTTTATTATGGACAGTTGCACATCCATTTCTCACTCACTCAGGTTCTGGGGGAGTATGGCTGCACAGAGAAGTCCCCAATCCCAGCCTCAGAGACCATCAGCATTTTGTGTCAGCTCATCCACCAACAGAAGCATGTATCCTCTCGTACGAGGTGCGGGGTGATGTTGGCGATAACTAAAGCCATCAGCAAGAGCAGGCTGGTTACCGAGGAAGTGACGACAGTCATATCAACCATGTTGTTGAGCACTGATGTTGAGATGAGACAGGTATGCAAACAGTAGCGTATTCATATTGCCAATGTATAGAGTTTATTTGATTACTGTTAAACCAGACTTAACACTATCGGAGCCATATTTTGTTACTCATTTCCAGGCCTGCATTGTTTTTGCCATGAATCATCAGTGTGGTACATTCTATTCAACTTGGCCATACACATTCTCAAATTCTACCAGATGCACATGAAAGCAAAATAGAATAATCATATCAGTAAATGAACTACTGGTATACATTAATACACAGATAGTTATTAGAATATTTATAGATATTGAATTTATAATATTGTAGATAGGAGTAAATATTGCATAAATTACTTAGGATTTGATAGAAAGACAAATAAAAAATATGTGTTCATCTAAATAGATAAGAATAATTAAATGAATAAAGTGAAATAAGCAATTATGAAATATTTAAATGAATAAATAATACAGTAATGAATTAGTGCAAGATATCTCAGGCTGGGGTCTATGGAGATTGTGTTTTATCAAAAATATGTTAATAGAAGGTAAATAAATGACAAATATACAGATATATCTAATAAGGAATAAAAGTCAGTAAATAAATAGTAATTAAAAGAAATAATTTGAATAAAAAATAATGAAGAATGTCTAAAAAAATTATGTAAGAGTTAGTCTTCTGGTCTCCAAATTTAGTGTGATTGTGTCATAGTAACCCTGCTTTGTTTGTGTCTTCTACCTGGGACATTTCCCTCACTGCTGCAAATCAAGAATGCTCACTTTAACATGCCAAAGGATTTAAACCTGTATGGACTTTATGTGTATTATTTGGTACAGATCTGCAACTTTGGCATGTTAAGAGTTAAGGCAATTGTCATTGTGTGTTTTTTTTTGGTCCTATCAGAGAGCCAGTGAACTGCAGGAGTTGTGCCAAGATTTAGAAATGATGGAAGTCATCCAACATGATAAACATGACGCAGCTGTACAGACATCCCAGGTGAGAAACTATGGTTACTGGTTGCAGGGGAAGCAAAATTGTCAAAAAACACTAAAATCACCATAATCTTAATTACTTTGAAATATATAATTGCCTGTAAATCACCAACACCAATTGTGGATACTTGGGTCAATAGATGATATTCAACACCATTTACAAGGTCAGGTGGTTGGTTGGGCCGTAGCAAATCTTGCAGATCAAAGTACTTCCTCAGTCTTTTTTTTTTTTTCAGTTCAGGTCAGTGTAGTTTATT
The DNA here is from genome assembly GCA_001188425.1 of Eucidaris tribuloides. Classification (NCBI taxonomy): domain Eukaryota; kingdom Metazoa; phylum Echinodermata; class Echinoidea; order Cidaroida; family Cidaridae; genus Eucidaris; species Eucidaris tribuloides. The sequence goes on along the minus strand of JZLH01S0625211.1, from coordinate 52,698 downwards.
TTTGCATTTCTCAAACATCACAAAAAATCAATAGTAAAAATTACAAATCAAAAATGTTTTCATGGATACAAACATATATGAAGTTCACAAAGTATTTCCCTGAAAATACTTGATTTCTTATGAAAATAAAGAGAAATGCAGAGACCGCCACCATGAGCTTGAAGCTTGCCGTTTTTGACCAATGCTCGTGAAATTTGGCACACATATAAGTTTTGGGGTAAAGATGTGCAAGACACATTTTTGGAATGTATTGGAAACTGCATTGCTATGGTAACAGCACAATATGGCAATAAAGCAAGTAAAAATTTTGTGGATCAAACTACTTCCTCAGTGTTTGACAAATGATCGTGAGATTTGGCACACAAGTTGGTCTTGAGTGAAGATGTGCAAGACAGATTTTTTTAATGTGTCGGAAACTGCATGGTCACGATAACAGCATAATATAGCAGTTATTCAGAGTCGTGATGGGGTGGAGGCATTAATCACCTTCAGTGATATTTCTTGTGTAATTATTACTGTAGTCACACAACATATCAGTATGCCGTGGATCAATATTTTCTTTTTCAGTTTGACTGGACCCTGTCATTTCTTGATGAGTACGTGTCTGAGGCTTTGGAGCATGGAGCTGCCCCTTACAAACCCAAGCAGCAGAGATCGGCTGAAAAACACAACAGTCCTGAGGGTGAGAAAACATGTCTGACATTCATGGTGACCAGACGTCCCGTATTTCCCGGGATTTTGCTCCTTTATCCGGGTGTCCCAACTAACCCTTCTTGGGACGCCTGTTTGTCCCATATTTCAGAATATTGAACAAAATACACAAAACGTGAAGAATTTTCATCAAATAACCAAAAGAAAATGAAGTAGAGACAACAATAAAATCGATTAAACTTCTGTGGTTATTTTCTTGCTACCGAATGCAAACGATATATATTGAGGCCTAACATACACATGCAGCTAGTTTCATTGCCTATATAGATGTATAATACATCTCTATGTTTCGTTGTAAGAAGCTACGCATGCCATACGGTGTCGTGTACGACCCACCCCGCCCCCCAACCCCCCCCCCCCCCCTTGGTCCGATCCACTCCCTTGCATCGTTCTTGCTTTGTACCATATTTCATTTTCTGAAATCTGGTCACCTTGCTGACATCTCAGTGTCTCGAAGCAATAACTACTTGAACATGTTAGCTGCTATGAAATACATTTGACATACATGTATATGCCAAACATTTACAAATATTTTCACAATTCTGCTTTAAAATATATAATTTTGGGGACTTTGTTCCTACTATTTGTGTTTCAATCACTTTGTGTAGGCCTATTACAAGAAGATGAATATTTTTGCTGTTGTTTGGTCACAAATTTCATGAAAATAAAAACACTGTCTTCAGCATATATAGTTTTTGTTTATTTTCATGTTAGACCTCACTGAAACTGATTAAAATTTGCAATTTTATTCAAAAATTAACTAATGAATTTATATATCTAAGGCACATAACTAAAGACATTTAAATAATCAATTTAATACTGCTATGAAACTGATATTTCCAATTTTCTTCTGAAGCTACATTGCACAATTTTGTGGCATGAAGCTGAGAATAATTTATGTCATAAAAATAAATAATGGTTGATTCAATTCTTTCTTGTTTTACTTTTTTGATGTGACTTAATTTTTTGGCTATATTTGTTCATTTATTTATCTGTCTATTTAGTTATCCATCATTTAATTAATGTATTAATTAATTAATTAATAAATCAATTATTCATTTATTTATTTATATTGATTGATCGATTGATTTGTTTGTTTGTTTGGTTGTTTGTTTGTTTCTATGTTCCTTAATCTATTTATGAGTGAGTGAGTGATTGATTGTTTGGTTCAAATCTGTCCACTTTGAGATTCATGTTTTCATTATAAATAAAATTCCTGACGTCTTACAATCTTGTTTTGGCACAATTCTTTTATTTTTAAATGTTCTGTAGTCATTTTGATTAGTTAAAAAAAAAATTTCTTTACATATAATTTCCAATTTCTTTCCAGTCATGAGGCCATTCCTGGCCGGTCTTAATTTCAAGCCCTACGACAGCCCCTCCGCATCGATGATTAGTGCCACAGGGTCATCAGGATCTTCATTACCCCCTCCCCGTGGGGCTGGTGCTTCTAACCCCTCCCCTGAGCCATCTGTCAGTTCTGGAGCAACTGGAAACAGTGCAGAGGCAGAAGAAAGTACAAGGTAATTTTATCCTCTATTTGCATAACACAAAATGCAATTGTCGTTAGTACTTATTCAAGTTGATAAACAGAAAATATTGTAAACGTGGTGATATGAAAAGAGGAGATAACCTATATTACAAACTTGAGTATTATTGTCTGAGCGCATTGCTAATCTACATCTCTGGCATGCAATTTTATTTCATTCACTTTGTAGTGTGGTACCCCTTCCTTTCTACATAAGAAATGGGGTATTCGTTCAGTACATATTTTAACCCCTTGGGGACGATTTGATTTCACTATAACACACATTTTCCATAGCCCCTAACAAGAGTTAAATTGTACTTAGTCTCTTAGGGGTTAGTATATCAAAGGATACGTGCATGCACATATTTAAAAATTCCCCCCCCCCCCAAAAAAAAAATAAATAAATAAATAAATAAAATTATAAATAAATAAATAATTAAATAAATAAAGTAAGTAAGTAAGTAAGTAAGTAAGTAAGTAAGTAAGTAAGTAAGTAAGTAAGTTAATTAATTAATTAATTAATTAATTAATTAATTAATTAATTTGAATTGAATTGAAATGAAATGAAATGAAATGAAATGAAATGAAATGATAATAATAATAAATAAATTTAAAAAAAAATAAAAAAAATAAAAATAAATAAAAAGAATAAAAATACTCACTTGATTGCAATTTGTCTGTTTTGTGTGCTAGTTTAATTCGTAATGCATTGTAAGTTTGTGTAGGACCTGCCACGTGTTCAGAAAAGAACCATTAACCAATTCAAGGTGATCTTTATTTTTCTTGCTGAACCTGTTAGAGAC
>JZLH01S0625209.1:148711-163376 GCA_001188425.1 Eucidaris tribuloides | reverse complement strand
AAAGTTTGAGCAAATTTGGTTGAATGGTTCAAGAGTTATGATTGTTCAAAGTTTATTTAATCCTTGTTATGGGGGATCCTTAAATTGGCAACTCTACCCAATTTTCAGATGAAAGTGTGGAGAACTTCCCATTGGATTTGTACACAAATTTTCAATAATTTGCAGTTTCCTGAAGTGTCAGTTTAGAAAGTATCTAAATTCTTTCAGAAAAACATGTAGAATCATTTTTGCTGGGACATACTTGCACAACAAGCAAGAGCAAATCACATATTTGATAAAAAGTGAGAATAAGTGAAAATGTGTGTACAACCAAATTTGTTCAAACTTTCACTAATTTCCTTCTTGTATTGTTCTGTAATCTCTGAATGCAGAAATGTGTCTGGGTTGCATTCCACTTTAAACACTTTTGTCATTTGTCTAAGGCGATGAAGTGATAGATCTCACCATAATCATACTGATGTCTGGTTGGTTCTTTGGGTTTGGGCTCCAGCAAGAATTGGCCAGTAAATCCAATCTCCTTCTTGTACTCTACCGATAAAAATAGAAATGTGACCATGATATTATTAGTTAAAGACTGTGTTCTTAATTTGCACACAACTACACACTACAAAAAAAGTAACTACCCCATTTTTCAAACTACCATAATCTTTTAACAAAATAAGTTTGAGCAAAATAATTTGGCACGAATATTTCTACACTCATTGACTAACCTCTGTGTGAAAGTAAGAGTAATCTGTCAAGCCATGCATGAGTAAGCATGCATTAAAGGCAAAAATGCCACTTTTCAAAAGTCACGAGTCATCTCTTATGCCAAAATAATGATAAATAATGGTATTGTTTCTTTTATTTATAAAGTGTGCTCACTCAACCATGACATGGCTACAACCTCTTATGTTCATACAACATGTAAAGATACATTTTGCTGAAAAATTTCAATTTTCAATTTTTTCAATAAACTTAATGGATTTTACAATTTCAAAATTGAGAAAGCATGGAAATCTTTAAATTGATCTCACTGAAGCATAAAATGTGCAAAAAGTTCCAAAAGAGGACTAAAGGGGTCAAACGATTAGATGATTAACATAAACAGCGCTTAATCATTCACCAGAAACAGAATTTGTCAAAATCCTGCATCACAAATCCCTAAAAATGACCCCTGTGACTTTTGAAAAGTGACATTTTTGCCTTTAGTACGTGCTCACTCATGCATGACCAGACGGATCAATCACATTTTCTCACAGAAGTTAGTAAATCAGTGCAGGAACACCTTTACCAAATTCTATTGCTCAAAATCGTTTCTTTAAAATGTAATTATTATTTTGAAAAAAGGGATAGTTACTTTTTTATTGTGTTTATTTCAATAAAGCTGTGCAGCACTGTACTCAAACTTCACTGTTTCTGACCCGGTAAGGTTTGATCAGCAGTTATTTAGTTTTTACTAGATCATATAGAGTGTTCATAAAAAAAACAGAACCCAACTTTCACCAGGAATATATAATCGAAGAAACATAATCATGTTTCATCGCAAAGATAATTTATTACTCTTTCCGATACCATATTTGTTATAATTAAGCCTTGAGTTATTGAATTACAAATATTTTAAATGAACAATGTCAAAACTGCTTTGCGCACAAGATTCAGAGGTCTTTTCATCAACACAGTCACAGATGGTTAGTCACTGAGACCTCTCCTATTGTTAAAGATCTGAATCTTGTGCGCAAAGTAATTTTAACATTGCTCTTTTAAAATGCATGTAATTCGATAACTCAAGGCTTAAAGGTTAGTGACATGATTTGGAACACTTGAAAATGCCTCAAGAACCAAATGAGTTGAAATATATACCAACTATACACTAGCAGGAGTGGATCTCGCACCTGGGAGGATTTGTCTGTAATTTGTTTACTTAAGGAGAATCAAGCATAAACATAGGAGTATTTTAATTTTATCCGGGTACGATAAAAATAAGCCCCATAGAGAGCCACACAGCAGGTTTCCCTGCTACGAGTGATATCGACATTGTTTATTTTAGAATGATTCAACGTTAGACTACCAGATTTTCACAGGAGAATCCTTGCATAGTTTACTTGATTCTAGAGTAGTTTCAGCCCAAGTTGAGGACTACCCCCAATCATGTGATTTACCTTTAATTATTACAAATATGGTATCAAATGACAGAGTAGTTCATTATCTCCGCGATGATGTATTGTAATAAACATAATTATGTTTATAAGATTATATATTCCTGGTGGAAGGTAGGTTCTGTTTTTTGCTAAACACTCTGTATATGAATTATGTCTAGCAGTCAGGGATGGAGGACTCGAGGCCGGCCTTGAGGCCGACTTTGCCAGTCCTCGGCCTCGTAATCCCGTGACTCGTCCTCGTCCTCAGCCTCGTACCATGTGGCCTCGGTGATTTGGGTCGAGGCTGGGTCGAGGCCACAAGATTTTATATAATCTGCTGAACCAAAGAATTAACCCTATTTGATTTGTTTAGGCAGAATTTTGAAGTAATTTCAACTAAGTTGCTAAAAAGAATTATGGAAATCCTAATATAACTTGAGGCTAAGTAAATTCCCTTCTGATCGACATGACTTTATTGTACCCAGCTCGTAAGTTTCACATAATTATTCATATGGGTCAATGTTTCTCTATGATGTCGCAGCTCTATACTGCAACAAGAAAGGCACGGTGAAAGTCGATGCCTGTTCATTAGCTGAAAGTTCTGAAGAGATTTAGTCATTTACGATTATACATCAAATATTGTTTACCTCAAAGTCAAGAGCTTTTGCTTTATTTTGTTTTAATTTTTCCCAAATTGATAAATTTCAGTGATTGGATGATTTGAATGAATGGTTGATTGATGAAAGATCATGTTTAATTGATTGTAAGATTTCAAAGTAATTTTAAGGGTTAAGATTATGCCCTAAAATATTGCATTATTTCGTAAGTTGGTGACTCGGCCTCCGCCTCGGAGAGTTGTGACTCGGATTCGGCCTCGGACAATTGTGACTCGGACTTGGCTTCGGCCTCGGAAGGTGGTGACTCGGACTCGGTCTTGGCCTCGGAACGTGGTGACTCGATTACAACACTGGTAGCAGTCAGGCTAGTGGTGTGCAGCAGTTGTTCTGCTACATGGGATTGTCATCAGTCAACGATTGTCATAATATTTTTATTGTTGCGATGAGGCAACAGATTAACATTTAACTGCTCACACATTTTTTAACAGTGCCACATTGAGCAATTTTTTTTGAGAGTAGTGTCAACATCGAAAACCTTTTTCTTTTCACACATGCATGGTGGAGACAGGTTTGCATATATATATTTATATTTCTAGTAAATGATTTTTATAATTTTATTGCAATATTTTTATGATTTCAGAAGTGACAAAAGACCTTGTTTTAAATGGTTGTTTTTTTAGGATCAATAGATGTCAATAAACAAATGTTTTTCCCTATTTCATACAAAATCTGTGAAAAATTATCAAATTTGTAAGAAAATATCCAAAGTAAACCCACCACTTTCATGACTAATTTCAGAGAGGGGCATTCCTCTATTATACAAAAGTGTGATAACAAATCCCATAATTTTCATTTCTTTAAATAACTATTGAAAGGGTACCATTCTTGGTGTGCAATAGACTGTTTTGGTAAATTATGCAAATAGTATGCACATCTCTCTGATAAAGATGCTCTTGACTACCTGATAGGTTGCTGGAGTTTGACAGAATAGCAGCAACTAATGTACGCACGTTGCATTTTTACTACTGAAAATGTACTTATAAAAACATGAAAGAATCGCACATCACTACGCTGCATAAATTTAAATATATTACCAAACTGGTCTATTGTGCCATGCAGTAACACATTATAAGATTTAAATATGGTGAGGTACTTACTGACAACCATTTTGAAGAAGTTTGCCATGTGGGACAGCTCTCCATGTAGATCGGTGTTCAACAGGCTCTGGTATCCTTCACGACCACCCCAGAACACTAAGATTAGGGTTAATTTAACAAAAGATACAAAGAAATAGTAAATAAATAGACAGATAGACTGATGAATAAATAAATAAAATTTTAAAGTAGCTATATTATTTCAAGCACGGTAATTGGTCAAAACGCATTACGTGGCATTCAACTTTTTTCGCGCACTGCACGGGAGTGCAGATGATGCGCAAAAAAATTGACATTGCACGCTCGTGATATTGTGTCGCGAGACTCGCGACGTCGTGCGAAAGCCGCCGGAAGGGAGCACAAAATTTTGTTCGCGGTCGGATATTTGTGACCAGATTTAGACATAAAAGGCCTACTCAAGTTTGCAGCAAAATGTGAAATCTCATTAAACTGTAGATCTTATTTTTGTTCATCAAAACTCCTGTTGCTATTTTATAAAACAAATAACACACTTGCATCAGTGAAAATGCAGTGCACACTCAGTGTCTTATCTACAGACACCTCAGGTGCACTGCATTTACACAAATGCACGCTGGCCCGTACCTTATTTGTATATTATTTAGCTATTATTGATAGCTACATAAATAAATACATATATTAATTACTTTATGCATGAAAATAAATTCCAATTTGTGAAAACTATCATTGTTGTGTTTGTAGAATCGTAATGCATTCATTAACACCATATTCGTTACTATATCTAGGGCCCGTCATTAAAAGGTGTACACTATGCGCATGTACATGTATGGACTTTCAAAATGGACCCAAACAAGTAATTATCCTTCAATCTCAGAATACCGTAAACAAGTATAAAGATACCCTTTTTAAGTCAAGCTTCTGTTGAAAGTATACCCTTTTCCCCCGATTTTGACGATTTTGATACCATTTTCACTGTGTGCGCATACATCAACCCACTGTGAAAAACAACCCTTTTTTAGCATTTTTTTCACACGTGCATGGTGTACACCTTGTAATGACAGTACCCCTCCCCCCCGATCTGGGCAAAAGTATCTCTTATAGGATCACTAAATGTGGAAAAAGATGAAATCATTGCAAAAATATGTCATTTACTAACCAAAGTTCTCCCCTCCTAACTTCTTTCCAATCTCCAGACCTTTCTTGACGGCAGTGGCTGCATAGGCCACGACATGGGCATCAGGATTCGTGGCTGCCCCATTCATGTACCTGTAGATAAGATGGAAAACAGAGTCTGGGTTCTTAATCAGAATAATTTTGTTTATCCAAAAAAATCAAAACATTTGTATGAAAAATGCTACTATTATTACAATGACAACAGTGCATTTAATATTTCACAAGCAAAATAACCACAGCACATTCTCAGAATTTGTTCAATCGATCAAGTTTCTTCATGTCAACTCAGCCATCTACTACCGCGCCATGAAGTAGAATTGAATACGGTCATATTTTGCGCATATAATAGTGCACACAAAGCTGCACAATACCTTTGCGGTGGGATCACCAGTCTTTTGAATGTGGCCATTTAGCGCAGCGTGTCGTTGTGTGCATCATACACACAGAATTCACGCAAACAGATTATCAGTGAATGCACTGTCGAGTTTCGTGCACGCACGATGGTCAGCTGCACTGATCAAAGTGCAGTTGTTAATGTGGGACTGAGTGAGTGTGATTATCTTCAACGAGATGTGGATAGAAAATGTACAAGAAAGTCAGCAAAAATTAGAAGAGTGGAATAGTCTTAACGAATTTCAAAATCTTGAAACGTAAGCAACAAAACTTAAGTTTAAACGCTAAAACGGATTTTGTTGACAGCCTTAGTTCACACAATTATGATCATGATAAATGAGAAAATATTTCTACGCCATTTTAGCACCCCACCCCGATAAAAAATGTGAAGTTATATTTGCCAGTAAAACTCAAATATTTTCTTAAGCAAAAACTTCAGGTACAATTTATTGCTCATTTCATGGTGATCTTAATGACAGACAGCCATACAAACAACTGGAAAGCAAGTCTGATGTACTTTAAAAAAAAGTTATCAATGAAAGTAATTGTATCATGACTTTTTTTCATTATTATTTGATAAGTTATAAGTTCTCAAACAAAGAATGATATATGTACAGTAAACTTTGCGTAAGTCGAATCACTGGGGACCACACAAATTATACGATATTCGAGTTACAGTTTGTATACAATTCTATGTTAGAGATGAAGGAAACATTTATACAAAATTGGAGGCTGTCAAAACTGTACCAATGTATGGGGAAAATGAGAAAGGCAGAGAGGGGAAATTTATGACATTTTAATGGTCATACTGACAAGCAGAGATCAAAAGGTCAATTCATTAAGACCATCAAGAATGACAGTTATGGCCACTTTGACCTTGGTGAATGATTTAACACATTTGCTCCTTTTAGGACTTGAAAATATGTTTTAAAAAATCGAGTTACAAGAAAAACTTCCCATTGAAAAGGCATAGTGCAAATTGGGACTGTCAAAAATATTCGACATAGGTGATAAATCAACTTGTGGGATGTCGAGTTATGCGGAATTATCTGTACTTCAATAGCATTTTTAAATGACTAGGTGTATTACCTTTTATGTGAGAAGAGATTGCAGGTATTCCAGAGTAGTTTGACTCCTGTCTTTTGCTGCAGCTCCAGGGCCAGGTCTGTGATCACATCAAGGTTCTTGTTCGTTTCTTGGATGGTAGCGCCTTCTGGGGCGATATCCCTGCAAAATATGTCAAGGTCAAAGATAAAAGAATATGAAAATATATATACATGTACATGTATATAAAGCACTAAAAAAGCAGAGTACTGCAAAAAATCAATTGCTGAACTTCTATACATTTGATGGGTATGCCTCTGCCCACCATTCCCAACTCACTGTCCAACAGTTTATGAAATGACCTTATCCAGAGCTAACATAGTGTGTTATACGTACTCTCAAACACAATTTTTGTAACAGGATTTGTGCTGAGGATCTGTAATGAGAGATACATGGCCTTTTCTCCGAGCCAACAAGCCTCCACACAAGATAAGAGAATTCCACTCCACCTCCCCCCTCAGATTATGCATCTGCAAACTGGAAAATTGAAACAAATCTTTTCAAGATTAAATGGTAATGCATGACAATGTCTGTAAAATTCATGTATTTCTTTAACCTACAGAAATCTTCCATTGATTGTCTGATTATAATATAAGATCTGTAAGGGAAAATCTTTCTTGTGATATACGCTCATTGTCCCTATCTTGCCGGAAATGGGAACATGCTGCATATTACGCGGAAAATGACAAACAGGGGCATATTACATTTGTGGTAGATCCAATTTCCCAACATATGATATCACAATTGCACAGATATCTTCTTTGAGGCTGCACAGTAAGTTACACAATCTCACTTACTGATTGATACCCATAGGCTGGGTCACTATTCTGGCTTGACTCAACCAAAAAAAGTACTCCCTCCCAATATCAATTAAGCTGAACTAGTCTTAAAATTGACAAAAATATTTTAATAATCATGCATTCCTGCAAATAGTATGGTGTGCAGAGAGGATAGCTGGTACATATTCTCTTACATAACCATGGTAATTCACCAGGGATGGAGGACTCGAGGCCGACTTTGCCAGTCCTTGGCCTCGGTCTCGGCCTCGTAATCCCGTGACTCGGACTCGGCCTCGTACCATGCGGCCTCGGAGATTTGGGTCGAGGCCGGGTCCAGGCCACAAGATTTTCTATAATCTGGTGAACCTAGGAATAAATCCAATTTGATTTGTTTGGACATGGATTTTGAAGTATTTTCAACAAATATGCCAAAAAGAATTATGGAAATCCTAATATAACTTGAAGCTAAGTAAATTCACTTCTGATTGATATGAATTTATTTTACCCAGCTCGTAAGTTTCACATATGGGTAATTATTCATATGGGTCAATGTTTCTCTATGATGTCGCTGCTCTATATTGCAACAAGACAGACATGGTGAAAGTCGATGCCCGTTTATTAGCTGAATGTTCTGAAGACATTTAGTCATTTACAATTACATCAAATATTGTTTACCTCAAAGTCATGAGCTTTTGCTTAATTTTGTTTTAACTTTTCACATATTGATAAATTTCTATTATTGGTTGATTTGAATGAATGGTTGATTGGTTGAAAGATTGAGTTTAAGGCCTCGGCCTCGGAGAGTTGTGACTCGGACTCAGCCTCAGCCTCGAACAATAGTGACTCGGACTCGGACTCGGCCTCGGCCTCGGAAGGTGGTGACTCGACTATAACACTGTAATTCACTGTATCCCCCTGAAATCCATGAATCCTAAACATTATGGACACAATACACAATTTTCTGAACATGGCACAGAGAGGATTAATTCTGGCAAACAACTGTGTCCCCATTTCAACTAATTCACTCCCATGAGGGTATTATTCCAATGGTTGTCTTGACCATAGGTCTTTAACTGAAAACCTTTAATCTTTATGTCAATATCTGGCCTGGTAGGCTAACTCTGATAACCCTAGATTGATATGGAGTAGTCAAATACATGTACATGTACCTTGTATTTGTTTTGATGTTATCTCTGGGAAGAGAAGTTAAATTCTGATACCAGTTGATCAACAAGAAGCAGATGAAGTTATGCAAGGTAATATAGAGGCATAGAAGGAATTTTTTAAAAAGGGAGGAGGACTCCAACCTCCCATTAACCCTAACTGGGATGGAGTGGGGAGGGGGGCCATTATGGCCTCCCTGGCCAATTTTTTCCATAACATCGCGACTGGGCTGCTGAGAATTGGTCAATATGCTAAATTGTTGAAAAATGTACGGGATAGCTACATACATGTAGCTAAAGTTGACAGCTCTAATGCACTGATGCACAAACACAGCAAATCTAGCTACGCACACTGCATAACAGCAGAGTCAATGTACTGCTACTTTCATGGTAGTCAAAAATTTGACTCATTTTAAAAGTACTTCCATCAGTATGCCTTGTGACATACAAATTTGGTGTGTACATGTAGTAGTGGCGTCGTCGACATGCCTTCTGTCGAAAAGCTTGTCGAGATAACAGTATTTTGACTGAAAGACGATATGTCGACAGATATTTTTTCTCACCAACAACACACAGGGTATCAAAGTAATAAATAAGGACCTATCAATGTCATCTCCGCAGGCAGTCACTTCTCAAAGCAAGCATTTTTTTCTTTCTCACGCTTGCAGAAGGTTATAGAAACTGAGAACCATTGTTCTGAGTGTAATCTACACCATAAGAATCTTGGTTCCCGGAAATTGACGATGTGGTCAAGCCCTGGGATCAACATTCCACAAGCTGCTTTCAATAGTGATGTCAGTCATCATTGGGGCTCCCTGGCAGGCTAATTATCCCCTGTAGTATGTAGCCACAATACAGTTGTATTTAAACATGAATACACTGTACATGTAGGTACGGTGGTGCAAGACTGTCTTATGAATTAAATGTCCCAATTTATCTGACCATTGTTTTGTCGACAGCTGTGTCTGTCGGCTAAATATTTGAGGTGACATGTCGAAAGAGAAATTTCTATTTGACGACAGCACTAACATGTAGCTTCCTATGGGATTTATTTTTCTTGGGGCTCAAGAGAAATTAATACCTGGTATGTTCATGCTTGATTCAGCCTAAGTAAACAAATTCAAGACAAATCCTTCCAGCCAGGAGATATACTCCATCTGGTGTATCTGTGGTATATCTTTCAACCAGTTTGGTTCTAGAGGCATTTTTTATTTCTCCGAATCATGTGAATGCCCTTTAATGTAACTGGTTTATGTAGTAAGACAAATCTGATTATTTCCAAATAAAGTAGCACTTGGATATAATGGGCACAAGTAGGCTGTTACCAGTATTAGTATGCAGTACACTGTACATGTACTTCAAAAAGTCACTCACAAATCTCAGTTTGTGATTGTTCATCTGACTTTTAAAGGCATCGTATAACAATGTTTGCAATTTAAAAAATCTGAGCTACATGATTCCCCATACTACCATTGTCTTTGATAAGGTCTAAAAATGATGTCCTGAAAAAATTGCAGTTCAAAACGATCATTACGAATAGCTGTCAGCATGTTTCATCAGATATTGTAAAATCCCAGATGGAATTAGTAATACATGTACTAACACACTTTCCATAGAACTACACAGTATTTTTGTTACGAAAAATTAGTAATCTTCAGTTCATAACAAGCCAAAACTGAATAAACGAAGACTAAAATTAGTAATCATTACTAAAAAATTACTAAAAGTTGGCAGCTACGATTATGTACATGTAGGCCTATTATTAAAACGTGCAAATGATCGAGCTACCATTCTAGTTTCTGCCACAGACTGCTGTGTTGCAGAACTTTCATCAGCTGGCAACAATTCATGTGCCACTTTTTATCTATAAATATTTTACAAGTGACAGCATAACTGTTTGAACTTTTGTGTTCCAGGGTGTTTATTTTCCATTCAAACACTGTCCAATATGTTAGATAGCAAAGTTTGACAATTTTTAAGGGGCCTTCCACATATTAGTTCTTTAAACATCATCGTCAGAATCGCTGTGTCAATGTCCCAAGGTTAGACCGACATTGGTAGATAACAATTCTTGAGTGCTGATACAGTATAAGTATCAACAAATTGTGTCATGGAAGCATAACACCCTCGCTGTCAGCTATATGGAACATAATAAGCAGAACATGCGCTCGTCATTTCGCATTGTTACACACACACACACAGGGAAGGAAATAAAATTTAAAGTTGGGGGGGGGGGGTACTTTTAAGCTCAATTTAGTGATTTTACATGTAGTATGTTATACATTGAACCTTATGAGGAAAATTGAGGGCTGTTTAGTGATTTTAGGGGGCTGTTTTGTTGATGTTGGGGGCTAAATCGCCCGTCGCCCCAGTGTATTTCCTACGCTGCACACACACACACACACACACACACACACACACACATACAGTACGCACACAATGAACATTCAAATCTGTACACCCCAAAGACAACTCTCCCTTGAAGGAAAACTCCCTCTGAGTACAACTCCCTGGGAGGACTACTCCCCCAAGGACAACTTAAATTTTTTAATACTGTTTTTGTCTTTGGGGAAATTTTGTTGGTTGTCTTCGGGGGTGTTGTCTTCAGGGGAGTTGTCTTAGGGGACTTGTCTTCAGGGGACTTGTCTTCAGGGGACTTGTCTTTTGGGGAGTTGTTTTTGGGGGAGTTGACCTCTGCAGGAAAATCCATGGGGGATATTGTCCTTCACAGGAGTGGTCTTCGGGGGAAGTAGTCCTCTAAGGGAGTTGTCCTTTTGGGGGAGCTTCGGGGGAGTTGTCGGGGGGGGGGGGGGAAGCAGTCATCCTGGGGCATAGTCCTAGTACCCCAAGGGACAGTTTATTTTCATTCTTCCCCCACACTTTGGAATCGACTGCCTTGTCAGCCGAACAAAACTAATGTAACAGTTTAAACTAGAGCAATTTTACTGTCTTTGCACTCTTGCACCAAGTTTAAGGTTAGTGACATGATTGGGATCACTTAAAAATGCCTCAGGAGAATCAAGCATAAACATAGTAGTTTTTTAATTCTCGAGCCCCGATAGAAATAGTACACATAGAGAGCTACACAACAGGTTGGCCTGCCACAAGGGATGTTGACATTATTTATTTTAGAATGAGTCAACCTTTGACAACAAGATTTTCACAGCAGAATCGTTGCACAGTCTACATGATTCGAGAATAGTTACAGCCCAAGTTTAGGGCTACCCTCAATCATGTCATTTACCTTTAATTCTTCATTAACCAACACATTGCACAGATGTGAAATCAAAGACGAAAACTGATTTGGCGAGTTGTGAAGCGAGTTGCTGGTACAGGAATATTTCAGACACGTCTGTTTGCCTTTATTGAGTTGGATGAGAAGTGGTACGGTACTTTGAGGTTGTAAGTATGGTTGTATACGACCTTGCGGCGGCACTTTTCATCCATCTTGACAAGGTTCAGCACCTGGGCAAAATGTAACTATACCACCAAATCACATCGCAAGTCATCTTAATCAGTTTATCTTTGTACTACACTACATATTTTAGCCACGTTTCATTAAAGGTAAATGACATGATTGGTGGTAGTCCTCAACTTGGGGTAAAACTATTCTAGAATCATGTAAACTATGAAAGAATTCTACTGTGAAGATTTGCAGTCAAAAGTTCATTCATTTCAACATCCATCAGTATGCCTTGTGACAGACAAATCTGTTGTGTAGCTTTCCACGGGATTTAATTCTCTCAAGCCTCATGAAAAATAGACTTGTGGTACACTGTATTTTCATGCTTGATCTCCATAAGTAAACAAACTCAGGACAAATCCTTCCAGCCAGGCGCGGCGGAACGTTCAGATTGACAATGGACTTGGAGGGGTAACCATTGATTGTGAACAATGCTCTGCCCCTCCAACCCATTGTGTAGTCCAAACGTTCCACTGCCCACGCTCCCAGCCAGGAGATCCACTCCAGCTTGTGTATCATTGGTATATCTTTCAACCAGTTTGGTTCTACAGGCATTTTTTATTTCTCCCAATCATGTCACTGAGTTTAACCCTTAGAAGACCCAGTCTGGGTTCTATGGAGAATACATGTTGTATTGAACTCATATAGTCTCCAATGGGTTAAATATAAGTATATCTGCCCTCACCTGTCATGGAATGACCAGTATCTGACACCAAGTTTGGTGAAAAATTCAAATGCTGCCCTCAGTCGACGCTTGGCATTCTCCAGACTATCACTCCCTGTACAAAGCAAAAATAAGAAATGAACACAGTTTTATTAACAATCCAAAGACAAATATGTAACATGACAGATTATGAAACATATCTATTGACACTTACATGTAATCAATATGTACACATTACTGACAAACAAAGGAGGAGGAAGGGGAGTCTGCAAATACCTTATGAGGATGTGACGAAAATATGATAAGTTTATCTTTTCTTTTTTTTTTAAGTTGCTCATTTACAGACTATGTAATTGATTGAAACTGGCCACTGAAATGAAGTTAACACTAGCTGCAATCTTTTAATAATATAATTTGTTTCTTTTTTTCATGATTCCTTACAAAATATTTTCAAATGTAATCTTTGAGCCTACGAAAAAATACTTGGTAATCACAACTCCACGTTCACCATCATATCATTAAAGATGTTATATGGCCCAAATTTTTATTTCCTATTCATTTTTTTTTTTTGGGGGGGGGGGCATGGCAATCATCCCTGTTCAGTTTACAAGATTAATTCTGAAACTTTCCAGGGCAAATTGCTCTCTGACTCTTTTCTTCCACTGATTATTTTGAATCTTCAAATAGTGGTGCAACCAGAGAGGAGTTCTCTTTTTCTTTATTTATTTTGCAAAATAATTTGAAAAGAGACAATAGTCAGGTCGTCAAAGCAGCGCTTGAACTAATGCAGATACATTTTTTCCAGAGCGTGAAGGCGGATGGGCCATGCACATGAGCCCCACCCCCTTACTATGCTATTAAACAGTGTTGTAACCGAGACCACAGGTTCCAGGACAGAAGCCGCTCCAAAACAACAATCTTTCCATAGGGTTTGTACAGGTGACTCGGACCGAGACCTGGACCGAGACCACCACAACCATTACCTTTCCATAGACAACCATTACCTTTCCATAGGGTTTGTACAGGTGACTTAGTCCAAGACCGACACTGAGGCCGCCCCCATACACAACCTTTCCATAGGGTTTGTACAGACTCGGACCGAGACCGGGACCGAGACTGGTCTCGGCTACAACACTGCTACTGAGTTCAAAAATCTATCGCACATACCATCCTCCCAGTGCCTGGTGATCGTTGCTCCACCAAACGGGTCTAGGCCCACTCCCCGGAAGGTGTGCCAGTAGCAGACGGAGAAGCGAAGCCAGTCAGCCATGGAACGACCCAGAATCACCTGAAATGGGGAATAGATTCCACAATCTTAAAATTTGACTATTTCATAATGCTACAAATTGTGTAATTCAAATTTGCAGTATTACTTACAACCTACATGTGTTGTAATTTATTGTTACAATCTAACTCCATTTATCAGGCAACAAGTTATCCAGAAACCCCTATTAAGTATACACTTTTAGGTTAATTCAAGAAACCACTTGTTATGTTGTACATATGAACAAAAGAATTATAAATTTTCCAAATTTACATGTATTTGTTGCTTACCTTGTGTTATCTTGATTATATTTCATTTCTTAATACAATTATTAGTTTGGACACTTTCATGACTTTTTTTTTGCAAAGAACTGTATTTATTTTTCCAATTTTGATTATACAAAAAGACACAGTGTGGAGATGATTAGTGCAAGTGGGGAGAAAGGGATTGGCGTGATGATGGAGATGTGTCAGAGAGTGTTTGATGGAGGAGGGATGCCGGATGAGTGGACACTGAGCGTGGTGGTCCCAATTTTCAAAGGGGAAAGGTGATTCAATGAGCTGTGGTGCGTATAGGTGGGTGAAGTTGCTGGAACATGGAATGAAGATAATGGAAAGGGTTTTAGAAAACAGACTTCGGAAAATAGTGAGGGTGGACGGGATGCAGTTTGGCTTTATGCCAGGGAGGGGAATGATGGATGCAGTATTTATTCTCAGGAGACTTCAGGAAGAGTACAGAGCTAAGGGAAAGATGTTGTACATGTGTTTTGTTGATCTGGAGAAGGCATTTGAT
>JZLH01S0625209.1:103138-122115 GCA_001188425.1 Eucidaris tribuloides | reverse complement strand
TGATCATAAATCTTTATACCAAATCATGATTGGTCTCAAAATTGTATTGTAATCATACAGTACAGCCTACAGGGTAACTAATTTTTTTAAGGTACATGTATTAAAGTTGATATTCATAGGAAATAAAATCCAATAAATTTTGTTTATTTTATGATGTAATGAGTTCTTTAAGCATTTCATGCAGTTAACATGCCATGAAAGTGTATCAGCTTCGGGTTTTATGGAAATAAACTTGCGATAAATTGACCCTCTCCCAACTCCGAAACCGTCCACAGAAAATGGCCTTTTTGTGTGACGTCACACCCGGGTTATACTTCACGCAGCTCACGCGACGGACTGCGATGAACGCACAATGTCCATAGAGTGTGTGTCAGCTCCATACTCTCAAAACGGCTCAATATTGCTTGAATTGTCAATATCTGACATACATTCGTCCTCTCATGTGCTAGAACATATCCTGATATCATTATTTATGTTATTGTTGGCACAGAAATAGGGACAAAATTCGTGTTTAACTCGCTGGTGTGTGCGAGAGCTGTACAGCTTGAAAACAAACCTGAACTTAGAAATTGTGTTTGAGAACAAAACTAACTTATTGTAGAGTCATGTTCCGAGGTAAAATTTCCTCAGCATAACAAAGTCTAAGTTTTCTTTTTCCATTTTTACTCAAATTACATAGAATACTGTATTTCTCTGCATTTTGCTTCGTTTTATTTTGGTTTCGTACTATTGCGATGCTTGTTTACTGTGTGTGTTATTCAATGGAAAATAGTTCCGAGAGAAACGCTATCTCGGAAGCTTTGTAAACTCGGTAGAATTACGGCAAATATCAATAACGGGCGAAGAATTTGTACAAACTACAAAATAGCCTTTTATTGGAGTGTGAAGTCTGTGCATGAGGCTGATCTGAATGATGAAAAAGAATGGAGCGAAGAAAGTAAAAATGAGGATTTTGATGGAAGTTGGGTGGGCGATAGTGGGGAAGAAGACAACAGGGAAATACGAGGGTAAGCCGCCGACGCTCCGGGGGAGGAGATGACGAAGACCCGGTGCACATGCCACTGATAGCTAGCTGCACAGAGAATGCCGCGTCTTGAACATTGTACCACAATGCATCGGTTTCCCGATGATTTATTTCGTCCATTTTGTTTAGATTGTCCGCCCCGGGGGTCCTCCATCTGCATTCATAGTGATCTCAAATTCATGAATGTTCCAGAAAACAGACAGAACTATTTCTATCAAACTGATCTAACTGCATTTGTTTTGGCTTTGTTGAACTGCACATATGTGTCTCACGATTTACAAATCTTTGTTACGTGCAGGTAATGTAAAGCCACCATCTAGCGATCTGATACCAGGCCCGCGCGCCCGGCGGCCCAGCTGTCTGGCGGCGAGCTCAGTCAGATCCGAGGCTGCCACAGAGCCGCATTACCGCTATAACTGCATTACTCGCGCATGAATCGTAATCCCAGCAGAATCGCCTCAACTTTTACTCAAGCTCGTCTAGAAATTGATACGAAGTTTACGGTAGACTAAATCGGTCTCTTCTTTGATTATATGTTATAATTATCAACTGTCTTCTGCCATGGTGGAAAGAGCTAAAGTATCCGGCTAATGGTGCAAATCGCTGGCCGACTCAGAACACTGACCTCCCAGAATAGCGCAAACACAGCCGTCACACCTTGGAGGTTAACGGTCTTTTCCTCTTTTTTATTTTCAGCATTTTCCACCAAACAATACGTCCTTAGAATATTAAGTTGGAAATAATGAGACATAAATTGCAAACGATGTTGTATAAGGCCTAGCTATCATTTTCATAAGGGAAAATAACACAGAAGTTCAGGGTTGTCTTTCCAGCTAATATAGCTATGTACCCGGAAGTCGCCCACAAGTCCAAGAACCCTTCTGTGACGTCACAGCTAATGGCCGTTTTCAGACAGCAAATGAGCGCAGTCGGCCCGGAGGTTAGGGTGATGTTTTCACTCTAATTTCGCTTTTGCGGGAGGGTTATATTGCTTGAATGACATTCAAGCTATTTGTAGGGCTTATAAGCTCTCTGTAGATATGTATATCGTCATATTTCTGGTTCTTCTATAAATGTCTCCTTTAAACTTTAATCAAAGACTTTGGCCAGGTTGTTTGTGGATAAATTAGAATGAAATAGAAACTTGATGGTGACGCCTCCCTCCAACTGCACTGGAGAGAAATAGTCTAGAAAAATAAAGAACTTAATTTTTTTTTCCAAGTTTTGGGGCTTGTTTAGTCTAATTTCATTGTATTCAGTTTCATTTAATTACACTTGATAACATGAAATTAAAGTACGGTATAACGTTAGATCTAACAGTATATGATATGAAATTACATTTTATATTACTTGTAGTTTGCTGAATATGAATTTGTAGAGAATATCTTCATTGAGAAATGAAATTAACTACAGTAGTCTTACTGTACTTTTTATTTATCTTTTCATATCACTGTAAATAGATTTGGGCTGATGTAAAGAAAAGAAGCACACCAAACTACCAATGTTCAGTGTTGCAAGAATGACTTCGGAGCATTCCCTCCGGCGCCTACGGCAACTCCACAGTATCCTACTGGGCAACTCCAGTCAGGGGAGTTTGGTGGTTCCTCAGCTGAGATGCAGGGCTGTTTATTCTACAGGTAAGGGTAAATGAACAAGGGAGAAAATGCTGTAGGAAATGAAGGCACTATTGTGTTAAGGTATCCAAGCCCAAAACTGTATTCCCACATACAGTGATTTATGTACTAGGGAACACAAATCATAGCATTTGTGACTGCCATAATAAACACTTTTCATGGGCCTGGAGTCCTAGGATTTAGGGTTAGGGTACCCTAACCTTATACCCTGACCCAGAGATGCCAACCGTTACGGATTCTCCGTATTTGTTCCGCTTTTATTGCCCTTGTTACGGCGTTACGGTAAATAACCAAAATGTTACGGAAAGCCAAAAATCAACACACGTGTGTGACTCTGGCAATGAGTGCATGATCTCAGCTCAATGCGTGCGCCATCAAGCCGTTGAGCTTCTATAGATCAGAGCGCACACACATTTGGATCACTGATTGAACGATACCTGAACTCGCTGTGGCCGTGGCAGTACTGTGGTGCATGCAGTGCACTAGAGCTCACCGCACGCAATCACTGTATATGCAAGTGCGACGCGCGTGCAGTGTGACGAATTCATGTGTGTTACATGTACTTACTGAAAGTGAAGTCGGACTGTGATTCGATATTCGACCTTCGTATTTTTTTTTCAACTCATCATGCTCCGAAATCGTGAGGCTCGAAGTTGTGATCAAACACAGATACTTTAAAAAACGATGTTTGCGAATTATAATGATGGTGCATTTTTTCGACCAGTTGAAGGCTGAGCAAGAAGGACAACTTAAGCCATTAGACGCGATGTACAGCGACTCAGCAGACTTCTGCAATGGGCGAACCGGGCGGTCCAGAGCTCACGGTGCGGCCCACTGGGGGAGTTCAGGTGCTGGATCATTACCGTTATGCAGTCGATCCAGAAGCTTCAAAAACATGAAGATAATGTGAGCTCCTTTCACATACTGTGTGTGGCAACAACTGGAGAACAGTCATCTTTCAGATAACAAGAACAAAGGCTTCAAACTTTAATAAGTATGGTGCTATATGGCCTATGTTATGTATTGATGGCTGTTTGTAGGCCAAAAAAGTCTTAGTCCCACATACAGTGATGGATGTTGGGTAATGAAAAATCTCAACATCGACTCAAACTCGAAGAGTCAACAATAGATCAGAGCATCTGACTTTATTGCTGAAATTTGCACAACAGTAAACTGACTAGTGTTACTATGTTTGCTAGTCTTGTGGAAATGCGTGTGATGAACATTTGCAACATCAAATGTTGGGAGGTCTGTGTATGTTTGTTAAAATGTTGCTGCGCGGGCATGTGTTCCTGAGAGACCCACGTTTGTTCCTGACAAATGTGGTCAATGTTCCTGACAACCATCCTTTGGGGTTGGCATCTCTGCTGACCCTGTAACCCAACCAGGGATGTAGTCGAGGCCGGATTTTGCCGGCCTTGGTCTTGGCCTTGGACCGAGTCACGTGTACAAAGTTTATGGGAAAAGTATTTTGCCAGCAGCCTCGTGACTCAGAACGGCCGGCCTCGAATACATCCCTGACCCCAACCCTAAACCCTAACCCATATACAGTACTAGGGCTCGACACTAGCACTTGCCTGCTTGCCTGGGGCAAGTAAAGTTTCATATCGGGCAAGAGGATGTTTCTGGAGGTGGGACTTAGCAGGGTGCAGACAAATTTAGGAAAATAGGTTTAAAAATATATGATGGATATTAAAGAATTTAGTGATTTCATGATGTATAGACCAATAGGCATCAACAAATGTCAATATTCATGTAGATTTCATGGGAAGAAGTCTAATCACTACATGTACTTTGAGGTTTTGTTTTCAAGGTACAGTAAGAATGTGAGAAGGCCCTATCCCCCATTATTTACTGGATTTGGGAACTAAACAATTTCATAAATTTACAATGTTAAAGGTTAGTGACATGATTGGGAACACTTGAAAATGCCTCAAGAACCAAATGAGTTGAAATATATACCAATTATTATACACCAGCTGGAGTGGATCTCCCAGCGGGAAGGATTTGTCTTTAATTTATTTACTTAAGGAGAATCAAACATTCATCTTTAGTATCTTAATTTTATTGGGGCACGATAAAAATAGGACCCATAGAGAGCCACACAGCAGGCTTGCCTGCCACGAGGGTATTGACATTAGTTACTTTAGAATGAGTCAACGTTTGACTACAAGATTTTTACAGGAGAATCCTTGCATAGGTTACTTGATTCTACAGTAATTTCAGCCTTAGTTGAGGACAACCCCCAATCATGTCATTTACCTTTATATTCTGAGATGACATCTATGAAATATACTTGCCCAGTATTTGCAGGGTTGGTTGTTTTCAGTTTGATGCACATTCATTGATAAGCAAAACATGTGATTTATAATGTGATGTAGGTTACTAGGGTTAGAAAGTTTGTGTAAGAGATGAAGAAGAACACTAGATCACCGATCTATGTAGCATTTTACTAATTCAAAAATATAAACAAATAGAAAAGAAAACCTCAGATATAAAATCTTTGTTTTACAGACCTACATGAAACCCATGGCACAGAAATAAGTTGTCATTATTCTGTATAAGTTTGTAAATGTGTAACTGACACAATTTTGTTTTTGTGTTTACAGATGGGAAATCTGTGTCTCTGGGAGGAGTCAGGAAAACTATCAAGGAGCCAGCGAGAAAAGAACTTGTTCCCACAAAATATTGTAAGTGAAGATTACAGTGATGTTTGAGCTTGATGCTTAGAGTAGTGAGGGTGGAAACTGCTACATGTACTGCCACTAAGACATCAAGTGGCTTGAATAGCATACGGATCTCAATCCAGAAATTCTTCTTCTTGTCGTTACTCCTCAACGTCCCTTCTCAGGAACCACATGAGGAGGAAATTAACTCCATGTACATAACAGATTCTCAATTTACAACTGTCATCACATCATGGGTTATGAAATTAAATCAGATGGTACTGTAAAGGTTGATGAAAGATGCACCATCTATGTGGATTGTATTTTGACAAATTTCACATTCTTTCAACAAATGCATTATCCTGTTACCAAAAGGGCTTGTGGTAACAAAAAAAATATTTGAGTAAAGGAAGTGTACACAGTAGACTTTTTAAATTCTGTACAATCAAGTGAAAGTCAAAGTATTTTATAGATTTTATTTCAATGAGTTACTCACAAAATATTTTATTTAGGAGTAAATCATCATAGTGATTTCATTGTTTATGTATGTTTTGTCATACCCCTAAAGTTAGGGTTACATGTGTCAGATTCTCATCCACATCCTTAGCTGCTCATGTCTCTATGTCAGTACAATTATAAAAGGGGATATTGTGACAAACATGTAATTTGTTGTTGTTGACTGTCTTTGTTTTTGTTCATGTTTTCTTTTGCCATGATGCAGTACCTGAAAATGTACCTCAATCTGTTCTGAGACATTTACGATGGATCATGCAAAAGGTAAGGAGTGTACCAGTAGTGCTCTATTGAAACAGTCAATCAACAGTTATACAGCCATTCTTGTCGATGACTGGATTTGAAATGCCAGTTTTGGTTGTCGACAGCAGGGCTGCCACTCAAATGTTAATTTCCCCCTACGGCGCATGCGTATTTTCCCCTACGGACACCACTTTTCCCCTACACCTCAATAACCCAATTTTAACCCTACGAACCTATGTTTTACCCTACAAAAATCCACGTTTTCCCGTACAAAATAACCTTCGTAACTGCAATAGATTGATCTTGATTTCTTCGTCGGAGATGGACCAAAGTGACGAATATGTACGGAAATTTTCTGAAATTCTTCTGGGATTTAAGAAAACTTCTGGAAATTGTCAAAAACCCCTATCCCAGGCCCCCTACATCGACCCCCCTACATCCCCTACTAATCATCAGAAACCCCTACTGTTCCCCTACAGAAGATCATTTCCCCAGTAGGTATCCACTACATCCTACGGTTGGCTAAAATCCCGTATGGTAGGGGGTTTCCCCTATGAGTGGCATCCTTGGTCGACAGCCAGAGAGTGATGCACAGTATACATGTACATGCAGAATTCATTCAAATGGTCAACCAAATCTCTTCTTCAATACATCGTACAATGATACATGCCACTATGAAGCAGTCTTTCACTTACCTGAAAATATCAGGTCTATACTCTTCTCTGCATGATATTTCCATGAAATATTCTTCTCTGCACATATCCATCAATTTAAAAGTCAAAGTCAAAATCAATTGAGGTCAAATGTAAATGGTAAACGTGACAGGGCAAGACACATTATGGCTATTGCCTTGTAGATAACATAGAGTATGTAATGATTGAAGTAGAAATAGCTGCTTGAAGTACTTGATGTCATTTCCATTGTAATCTATGTACAGTCACAGGTACATTGTATTCCATTACATTACTGATCTGTGCTTATCTTTTATTTTCAGGATGCATTAGGTCAAGATGTCTTTCTCATTGGTGCACCAGGCCCCCTTAGGAGATCGATTGCAATGCAGTATTTGGTGAGAACCATTTAATTTTTGTCTCAAAATTGTGTGAATTTGCATGTTATCAAGAATGTACAGTAGACTCTCATTATTAAAGAATATTGATGTAATAGATATTGTTTTAACAGACAATTCAATAGTCCCAAAGTTGACATTTTCTGTGTATTTTATTATTCTTGCAACCTTGATGTAATAAAATTTTGACATAACTAGTGTTGCACGACTAAGTCGCCAAAAGTCGGAGTCACGACTATCGTCGAAGAGTCGCGACTCCGACTTTAGAAATGCCAGAATCGACTCCATGTAATCACATTTGTATGCCATATAAACCAGTCAAAACATCAATGACAATGTGTGGGACTATGGTAGAAAGTCAATTTTTGAATGATCGTAATCACAAATGAAACAACATAAGTTCAAAAGTAATTTTCAAAGTGAACTAACCATTATCATTGGTAATAAAATTGGACAACAATGGACTGCTTTTGCATCAAAATCACTGAAATCATTGAAGGAGGACACTGAACAGTCATTGTATAGGTTGTAGTGTGCTTCTTTTTACTTGTTGATCGTACCAACAGAACCGAATGCCAAGAGTCGGCAAATAGTCGGAGTCGCGACTTTTGATCGGCGACTAGTCGACTCCCAAAAATCCTGGAGTCGTGCAACACTAATAACAACATTATCTTTATGGTCCCAAGGAGTTTGTTATAATGATAAGAGTCTACTCTACAGCTTGTTGAATGAACTATGTCATTTGTGATGTAAACAAGTCATTCTTTACCTGTCTTGGAAAGATCTGCTTTTAGAAATTAAAAGTATTACAAAAATGGAGTTCTGACAAGGCAATGACTATTATGCATCAACAACACCACCACCACCACCACCACCAACAATGACAACAAAATTTATATCAACCTGTATGCGGTAACTGTGAATGAATGATAATTCCAACTTCCCAGAACATCCCTTGCACTTTGATACGTAATGGCCACAATTTATATAACCCTACTCGAAGTTTCACATACTATTGAGGGATTTCCCTGACAATGAGATATAAATTCTCTTGTAAATGTGCAACAAAGATAGTTCGTAATTCATGACACCTATGTCAAAGAATTGGGTGAATTTCTTTCCAGCATGTATACTTAACAACAACTGAAGTAGTACCTGCAGCAATTTCAAACATATTCTCTAATATCAGATACTTTCTTTTTGCTTTCCAGGAGTTGACAAGAAGGGAAGTAGAGTACATGGCATTATCTAGAGACACCACAGAGTCGGATCTAAAACAGAGGAGAGAAATTAAATCAAGCACAGCATTCTACTTGGATCAGGTAATATTTGACCAGAAAGGAAGGGACAGAGAAAGAAAGAATTGATGGAAGGAGGAAGGAAGAAAGAAAGAAAGAGATAGAGAAAGAGAGAAAGGGATAAGGGATGGAAGAAGGAAAAAGGAAGGACAGAGGGACAAAAATGGAAGGAAGGAATAGTGTTTGTAGGCATCAAGGAATTTCTGGAAAGTCAGGGAATTTGAAAATACATTTTCCAAAAGCAAAAACAGGGAAAATCATTTTGTTAAAATATTTTAAAATGAACTTTGATTGGGATTTTGCTAGTAATGCAATGATGCATTTTACATGCTTTAAAAATATAAAAATGGTCTGGAAATTTGCTTTTTTCTGGAGGGATCGAAAATATGTAAGTGTACGAACCCTGAAGGAAGGAAGGAAGAAAGAAAGAAAGGGAGAAGAGGCTTTCTATTTTTCATTCAATGAGACCAACAGAATTTGCCTTCAAAAATCAGAGATTAGGGAAGAATTTACCTGTTTGAATTTGATCGGCAAGTACAGTCAGATGACAAATATTTTGTTCAAAATTTTCCACAAAGTAATTTAAGAAAAGAGCTACACATCTGCCAAGTTTCAGTAGTTGATATTTCCATGTGCATCACAAATTGTCATTTGACGCAAAAAAAGTTTTCTTGTGACAATTTGTAATCGAATACATTAAGGTACTAAATCATATTTGGTTGAAACCAAAACCACTTGCTCTATATGATGTGATAATTTTTGTATGTAGTTAACATGACATTAATGTGCTTGTCTCTGCACAAATATTGTATTGTTCCTTTCATTCACATTTATACAGTGTGCAGTCAGGGCAGCTACTGAGGGTAGAGTGCTAGTTCTAGAAGGCATTGAGAAAGCAGAAAGGAACGTGTTACCAGTCTTAAACAATCTTTTAGAAAACAGAGAAATGCAGTTGGAAGACGGCCGATTTCTAGTGGCGAGTGAGCGCTATGACAAGTTATTAAAGGTTAGGTTTTATTATCTTCAATATCTGATTTACCATTCAGATTATTCATGTGCGTATTATTTGTGTTAGGTTATAATATGTGACCTGTCACCACAAATCGCACCATAAGTCGGCAAAATAAGAAATTGTGTTTTTCGTACTGTCTTAAAGTAGACTCTAAGCTTTCAAATGATGAATAATTTGTCTAGGATGGACGAAGCAAACCAATTTAAAATCCCTGCTCACAAATTTGGACTATCATGTAAGCCATTATCAGGAAAGCAGAGAAAAACGGCTGTAAAGATTGTGCTCATACATGCGAAACGGAAGGCCTTTGACAACTGTTCCATAGAAAGCGCGGTAACACTAGTCACTTTCAAAATGAGAATTGTGGATTGGACAATCCTTTTTAGCTCTTACAATTATCATCAATGAAAAGCAGCATTGTGGTGATACCAAAATCATTACAGGGGGACTTGATGATGTTGGATAACAGGCAATTATATTCAGAGTTTCATTATGGTTACTCTCGTGATGTGAAGATCAAATTTGGCCAAATTTTCAAGCTCCTGAAAAAACATGGTCGCAGTTCAATCCAACAAAAACCACACTTCTGAATCACTTCTGGTCCTTAAATTTGGACAGATAAAAGATTAGTGTATGTATCTTCAGAAAATATCAGAATCCCAGAATCAACTATTGCAACCCAACTCAACTATTTACTGCATTTACATGAAAACTTCCATTGCAACTTATTGATCGATTTGTGGTGATAGGTCACATATGTATACTTACCCATTGACTTCAGCAGATATTCATGTTTCATGTATCCATGAAGTTATATTTTATATGTGTACTTAGTCATTTTCTGTTCTGAAGTACCATTCTTATATATTCGGCTGAGTTAGAAAGAACAGGTTAACTGGCATCAATGAAACTTCAACACAAAGTAATTTCCAACATCAAATTTGCTTATCTCTCTCGATTAAAAGAAATTATTGGATGTTTGTGCAATAATGATGGAATTGAAAAAAAAAATTCTCCCTGTTTATTATTTGAAGTTTGTATGCAAGTTCAATAAAGATTTCAAGACAAGTATTGCAGATCAATCTTTACAAGTTAAATGTCTGATCTACAAAATATAACGATGATTAACAAATTTTAAAAATAAAGGCTCAAATCAGGCTTTTTCATTCAAACTTGTGTCCTTAAATTTGACTTTTTTCCAGGCTCTGTTCCAATACTCTACTGGCAACCCAAAGCAAAACAAAGACAAAATCCAAACAAACCAAAAACAAACAAATGTGACATCATATGTTGAATCATATTTTGGTTTTGCAGGACCACACTAAAGAGGAATTGGACAACTAAAGACAAAATCCAAACAAACCAAAAACAAACAAATGTGACATCATATGTTGAATCATATTTTGGTTTTGCAGGACCACACTAAAGAGGAATTGGACAACTGGAAGCTTATACGGGTCAATGAAGACTTCAGAGTGATAGCTCTGGGGCTACCTGTGCCAAAATACAGGGGAAATCCCCTGGACCCCCCTCTCAGGTCTCGGTTTCAGGCCAGAGACGTCAATCCTCTAACCTTCAAGGTAGGCACATGTACAGTTATGCTGTGAGTGAGAGACAAGTATAAATTAGTGACCCAAGATTTGAACCAACTAACGAAAGGTACAAACAAATACAGTGTTCAAATTTTGTGATTCCTACTTCGTAAAGCTTTTGAATTAGAAATGATATATCATCTTAAATTGGGTCATTGATGAAATTTTGCAATGGTAGTCTAAACTTTAGACACAGTACCGGTATGTAGCTTTTACTCACTAATTTTGAATTTGGTAGAGTCCAGTCATAGCAAAGATTGTTTGGCAATCGTCCACCTGCACTGGTGTGAGGTTCTGACCGTGTAGACTTTGATCAGCAGGTATTCAGTTTCACTGCAGGATTCATGGATGAATGAATAAATGAATTTATTACCGAAAACAAATAGGATAAAATACATAGAGCTGAGTTGTTTTACATTTGTTTGGTAAAAGGACTGTACGGAAATAGCAAGTATAGCAAGTGAGATGTAGAGCCTTTGCGCGACTATGTACAACATGAACACACTTCACACATTTAGCATGATACAAAATTGAAAAACAATAAAACTAGAAATATATATCTTATACAATGTGAATGATTATATCTTACGGTTAGGTGCTTTGTAATAAAACTGAATACATGTGAATAAATTAAGCACACAACATAATACATTCAATAAGTGGAATACAAACTATAACCAAAGTAAATAAAATATGATATAATTATTTATCAATATTCTTGTATAAAGATATTTTTAAGCTCTGTACAAAAAGACTTGACACTTCTAAGCTGTTTTAATCAGATCTGGCAGTCAAACTAGTTTAGCAGCTGTATGAAAATCAAATTCAATGAGCAATTTCATCATCCTTACTCTCATGAAACCTGACTTTTCAGCCACAAGGCTTTTGTGTGAAGTGAAAATTTATACGTGAATCATTATATTATGAATGATATGCTCATTTACGGGTGTGCAAACCATGAACACAATCTAAACACAACAAAAAAAGTAACTACCCCCTTTCTCAAGCTAACATAACTTTTTAACGAAATAAGTTTTAGCAAAATGATTTAGCAGGAGTATTCGTACACGCATTGACTAACTTATGTATGAAAATGTGATTTATCCGTCAAGCCATGCATGAGTGAGCATGCATTAAAGGCAAAAATGTCACTTTTCAAAAGTCACAAGGGTCATTTGGGGGAATTTGTGATGCAGGATTTTGACAAATTTTGTTTCTGGTGAATGATTGAGCGCTATTTATATTAATCATCTATCGATTGACCCCCTTACACTTCCCCTGGCACTTTTCGCATATTTCACACTTCAATGAGCTCAATATACAAATATCAACATTTCTCAATTTTGAATTGTAAAATCCATTAAGTTTATTGAAAAAACTAAATCCGATATTTTCCAGCAAAACATATCTTTACATGTTGTACGAACATAAGAGTTTGTAACCATGTCAAGGTTGAATGAGCACACTTTATGAACAAATCAAAAAATGCCATTATTTACCATTATTTTGGCATAAGAGATGACTCCTGTGACTTTGGAAAAGTGACATTTTTGGCTTTAATGCATGCTCACTCATGCATGGCTTGACGGATCATTCACATTTTCACCCAGATTTTAGTCAATAAGTGTAGGAATACTCCTGCCTAATTATTTTGCTGAAATTTACTTCGTTAAAAAGTTACAGTTGTTTGAAAAAGGGGTAGTTACTTTTTTTGTTGTGTGTATAACCCTCTTAGTACCCTTGCATCAAAACTCTCTATACTTTTTGTGTTATTTTCTGAGTGTGGTACTGAAAGGATTTGAATGCCCGCTGTCCACCAAAATGCTGACATAATATATCACTGTTTTCATTACACAGGACCATCTTGAAGTATTAGCG
This sequence comes from Eucidaris tribuloides, assembly GCA_001188425.1. Classification (NCBI taxonomy): domain Eukaryota; kingdom Metazoa; phylum Echinodermata; class Echinoidea; order Cidaroida; family Cidaridae; genus Eucidaris; species Eucidaris tribuloides. The sequence continues at coordinate 109,186 of JZLH01S0625209.1, read as the reverse complement.
GAAGCTGGTGATTCCGTGCCATCTGCAAGGTATTGCATATAACCTAAAATGGTCAACTACAGAAGCAAATGTAGTGAAATAACAGATATTATCAACACATATTCTGAAAGGAAAGACACTGATTTCTTTTGGAGGGGATTACTAGTACATAATGAATCATTTTTGTGGCTATCTGTTGCAGCAATGTAATTATTATTTTTTTTTCCAATTTTTTTGACCCTCCGATAGGCCATTTTATTTTAAATCAGTCCTTGAAAACATAGTTGAGTACATGTACAAAAGAATAAAGTACAATACAGCAAAATACGTTACACGTACTGAATGTCAGCAATTATAAAGGTATATACAACATAGCATAAAGATATTTGTATAGGAAATATACATTATACAATACCACCAGAAAACAACATGATTGCGATTGGTTTGGGAATTTCAATCAAAATATATGAAATTGTCAAAATTCTCTCAAAATTTATCCATTTTTTTTCTTCAAATTTGTCAGTTTTGTTCACAAGTATACTTAATTGTCTTTCATTTGCATAACAATTCCTGATATATTGCTTAATTGCCAGAAAGATGGTAAAAATTGTTGTATTCGAGCAAAATATAATTGTTGTTTGGTTCAAATTATTACACAATTCAAAGCATCATTTAGCTTTTCTATGAAACCCAACAAGACATGTACTAAAGCAGTGTAATTATGATAAAACTACAGTTGATATTATAAATCTTGACATATGCAATTATGATTTATTGACAAATTGATCCTTTTCCTGAGGGGTTGTGCATGTTGCATTTTTTTTAGCTCTTGCAAAAGACGAAATCAGAGATGCATTATTTTGAAATTTGTTGTCATTTCATTTCGCTGCTCAGGTGGTATTTCACACAAAATATATATGCTGATGTCATGAATATAAAGAGCTTCTTTAGAACTACTTGTATCATATCACTGTTAAAATTTATTGTGCATATATTTCAAAATTTAAAAAAGGACATAGAGTCATTTTCCACAACTTAATATTATGTTAAGTATACTGCAAACAGTGATCATCATTCAAACTGAATTAATGTAAAAGCATAATTCTAGGCATTTTATGTATTTGTACTATTTTGCTATTTATTTATTTCAGAATATCACAACTTTTATCATTAGCTACAACCCTACGGTCAGAGGAACTGTCATCTATAGGTCTGCCAGATTTTCCACTTGATAATCTAGCCAGTGTCATCCATATATTGGTAAGTAAAAGTGCTGCCTTGTACATGGCAGATTTGGGCTTGTTACCATAACTCAAGAATAGCTGATCCGATTTCAATCTCACTTGGATCAAGTATGTCTTCTGAGGCACATTTAACCCATTTATAATTCAGATTTGAAAGGTCAAATGTCATGAGGCCTCATACATGTTTGATTTGGGTACACAATAATTGAAGAATGGCTTATCAGATTTTAATGTAACTAGGGTTCGGTGTGTAGTATGAGGCACCAGTGAACTGATAAGATTTAGGAGGTGAAAGGTCAAAGGTCACAAAGACTTATACATATTTGATTCTGTCTCATTTCCGTGGTAACGTATGTTCAGCCCTTGTGTCACTTCATATTATTGCAGTATTTTTTAGTCTATGAATACTAATTAGCATGAGACTAATAGGCTTGGGGGAATCCATAGCCAGTGGGAACCGGCTCCGGTTCCTTTCAGCTATCTCGGTTTTGAGATTACCCGACTCCAGTCAAGCCTCAGTAATTCAAGGGTCAAGCTTCATGCAGTAAATCACTTTGTCACTAGCCAGTGGGAATTCATTCAGCTAGACATGTATCTCGATTCTGAGACTATCGATTCCAGTCAGGATTGTGAGTGCATGTGAGCATATGAAAGTGTGACTGACACACACACACACACACACACACACACACACACACACACACACACACACACACACACACACACACACACACACACACACACACACACACACACACACACACACACACACACACACACACACACACACACACACACACACACACACACACACACACACGACAGACAGACACACACACACTAATACCTACAATCACCTCCCTGCTACACATGTACAATGTACATGTAGCACATACATATCAGTTGGCAGTCCAGCCGCAACATTCCTTGTGGTAGACCAGCCAGCTAGGTTTTTTTCCCTACATAATGGCCATGCCCTGGCATGCATTGTGTCAATGGCATAATGACCCTAACTGGCCCTTAGGGAGTATTGTGTGAGTGGTTGGAAAGCAATTGACTGAAATTCCAAACATGAAGGCCATCAAGAGTGACTGGATTATCAAAAGGACCGGGTTTCATTCAGAACCGAATCCCAGAGCCCCAATAACTATTTGATGTCGGGTACTCGGTTCCTTATATGGGAAGACTCGATACCGACTCTTGATTTAGGAACCGAGTAAGAGTCGAGAGTAGACTCTAGTGCCCATGCCTAGAGACTAATGCATAAAATTTGTCACGTTCATGAATGCACATGGTACACATATTGCAAATAAATTTCTCACATCATACATGATAAACACCTCATGCGCTGAAAGGGTCTGAAAGTAGACTTGGAATTTCTTGTCTGTGAGAGACAGTAATTCAAATCAAAGTCTTATGGTCAATGTAATTCCACTAAAACTGAGTTTCTATAGCTAAAAGTTCTTAGATGGTATTTTCTTCTATATACCAGTTTCATAAACAAATGATAATTCTAAGGCGTGCAAAAGAGACGCCCAGCCTTTAAATCAATTTGGGTGGGAGTGTGGACTTTAGAGAGGCATATGCAATGCATTGACTGCACGCAGTTGAACTGCTGTAGTTAGTTACTTATACCAATATTAGAAAATTGATATGACCGTAAGATGATGATCATTGGCGAATAAAGATTTAAGTGGATAAACATTAAACAATCCCACCACTAAAGCAGGAAGTACTTTAATTATCGTTTTAGGCAAGTATGGTTGCATCTTCACTTTCCTATTTTTCAGAACAATGTTCCCTCAGCATCAGTTAACAGGCTAGTCCACCAGCTGTATCCCTATGAGGTGTTCCTGGGTAAGGAGGGACAGGAGACGGTACAGGATGCCTTACAGGTAATGTATGATTTCATTAATGTATGTAAATTTATGCAAATTTGTATTTCTAAATATAGTAAAATGTTCAGTAAATGCCATTAAACTCCTTGCATATATTATTTTTCATATAATACTGTATATGCTAAATATTTCGCAGTGGTTTCTTTTTCGCAAATTTTACAACTTAATGAATGAGAAAATTTTCACTTCCTGGTATTCCTGCACAAAGTGAATGTACATGCAATGAAATCGCAAAAATATACTCTCTTGAATTCCATGTCGAAGCAAAATCGCAAAAATATATGTACGCACAATATACATGTATGACGTATACAGTATATTAAATATCATAATTTGACTGTGTATATAAAATGTTTAGTTATCCTTTAAATGTTTATGGTTTTTGTTCTTATTATCCTTTTTTTTAATATTGATTATTGATTGTAAATCCAGTTATGAAGTTTAGTGTTTACATTATGCTTATGGTTGTTAATATCTTGTATAATTACATACAAGAAACTATGAATATCAACTTTCTTTGCTGTATTTTCATGAAACATGCAGACATTTTTCAATACTATTGAATTATAGATTTTTCAGCTTTGTGTCACTTCCATGCCCTTCCCCCCTCCCCCCCAAAAAGAAAAAAATAGATGAATAAATTCTAGTATATGGAGAAATGTTGAATACTTCACTTATAACTGAGTGTGTGCAAATGAAATCGAATAATTCTAGTAAAGCTCAGATTTATGTGTTTTTGCTGATTGCACTGTGATATTTTATAGAGTTAATAATTATTTGTTAAAACACCAGTATGTCGGTTGTTAATGTAAGAAGTTATGTCAACAAATGTTAATGTTAATTTCTTCTGTTTTTGCAGAGATTTGAACTGAAGGCAGATAAATTTGAAAAACCACCAAAGCAGAGGATATCCAATGTACAACCCACCAATGAGAACCAGGCATTCACAGCCAGAGTCGGTGTAGAGGTCGAAGGTCAAATAAGTCAGTTGCAGGTATGTGTATGCCATATCGTTAGTTGAGTTGCAAGTGAGCAAAATAATGGACTTGAGTCAGCAACTCTAGCGTATCAGCACAAGATTGGGGCTGAAGCGCTTCTTTTTGCCAGCTTGCGGTAGATTGTAGTCTTGGTCTAATTGAAATAAAGATCTGGACAGAATCATTACTGCTTTTTAGCAACAAACTATAAAGAGTCAAATTTTGCCACAAACATATATATGAGATAGGGAGGTTTTATCACTCAGATTTTCGCTCTTTGCAGAAAAAAGCAACTGCATCACGCATCGCCACAACACAACTCGCCCCGGGCGAGCGAGAGAGCGACATCAGCTGAGTCCTGGCCTTCATTGAGTAATAAGCAACGGAGGAGGGGAGGTGGGGAGAGTAACACACGGAAAAAAGACAGCTTCAAATAGTATGTTGTATTTCCTCATACCAACAAATTGGTGTAAAAATTTTTAGTTAACATGTTCCGTTTGTTTGTACGATTGTTATTTAGAAATGCTGTGAGTGGTGAATATTCTGTTGCTGTTTTATATGGGATCAGTTGTTGTGTCAGGCTAGAGATTAATCAGTCATGTATTTAATTCCTGTGTTGCTTCTCAGTAAACACATTTAATAGAAATCTTGCAGCTGAATATACATTGTAGGCCACTGTGTGTTACTTAGTATAGTGTTTCAACTCATTTGATTCTTGAAATGGTATTGTTTTACTCTCCCAATCATGTCACTGCCCTTTAATAGTGAGGAGACTGAATTGTCATTGAAATATTAATTAATTACTTTTCATAATTTCAGTAACTGTAAGTGAAGTTGTAATCATACACTGTACCATAGTTCTTCAACATCTTATTAAAATTGTGATTGACTCACAAGCACTTGAAAAGGCCATCCTAAGATTTTCATTGTCATCTGTAAACTAAAACATGAGTGATAGCTAACATGGTAGCTTCAATTTAAAAAATGTCAAATTTTTTGAATCTGAATTACATGTAGTAGTTCATATGGAGCAATAAACACCCTTAGAATAAAAAATTTGGAAAGTTGACACTGGCGCAATGCAAGTTATGCCATGAATAAACAATTAAAACGTCGGCAAGTTTGAAATAGCGGCGTAGGTGTATCACACACGTAGGTGCTAGTGGGAGAAAATGGGCAGGTGAAATGCCGATCAACTGTACGATGTTCACTTTTTAAAGGCACTAGAATACAATGTTTTCAGGCGTATTTTCAGAAATCTATCCAGCCATGTATGCATGGGGGAATCATGTGCGTCAGATTCTTTTTAACTGTGGTAATTTAGCACAATAACCTTTCATTGCACTGATTTCTAACTATTTTACATTTATACAAATTTTATTCGCTCTTGTTTGTTTGCCTAAGCACGGTCTTCATCAATTGTGGCATTTTGTTTCCACATTCAAAAATTTAATGCTCAATCCCAACCATTGTCAGCAATTGAAAAACTCAAATGCAACATCTGCATGTATGCTATTTAAGGCGGTTTCACTGCTAATATCATTAATCAGATAAAAGTGTAAGTATTCAAAATAGACTGTTATCATTATTTGAAGAGCAAATATTATTTTTATTTTCCTGTAATAATACCTGCTATACATTCTGTAATTTTGCCTTCTCTCCTTTTATCACAGTTCATCAACAAAAAACGGAAACACAAACTCATCACGATCCAGACCGAACATTCACAAGCCTCCACCGCGATGGCCACACCAACAGAGCTGTTACAGAGCACGTTTATCACCTTCCACGGACACAGTAAGTATAAGCGCCCCGTATATCGACATCCCCCAGCCAAGAGTGCCTACTGCCGCATAGTAAGTTCAGTTTAAACTACAACGCCGCAGGATGCGTCACTCTACAGGTGGAAGAAATGGCAGGATTTTTTTTTTGTAGTTACAAGGTGCGACA
>JZLH01S0625209.1:51912-62110 GCA_001188425.1 Eucidaris tribuloides | reverse complement strand
TTCCACTGTAAATTAGGGGTGATATAGAAATGATGTGCATCCATGCTGATTATATCATTCATGACATCTGCCAGTTTGTGACCTCATAATACAACAAAGCGTGATTTTGATTGGTGCCCACCTTCTGTCATATTCTTATCAAAAACACCATACCATGACATACCCTGCAAAAATAATCTTTGCAATAAGAGTGGATTTAGGTACTATTTACACTCATATGCTATGAATTCTTCTGGTTATCAATCATGGACAGTTATTCAAATGAAAAACCCATCTCACGATGTACATGATACACTTGAAGTTACATTCTCAATATGTCATTTACTAAGTGTACATAGTTGTAATATACACAGGCCGGTCATGCATTGCATATACTTTTAACAATTTGCTGGAACATGCTGTGTTGGGTCTACTCATGTTGAACATATGTACAGCAAATAAAGTTTGAGATAACCACAAATCGGTAGAGATTAATCAACAACTCACAAGTCACTAGTGGTAATTTGACTACTGCTACTTCTACTTTGTTACTGGTATCATTATGTGTAAGTTTATTTAGCAAACTGTGATAATTGTTAAGATTCTCAGGCCCTATTGCTTCAATTGTGAAATTAAATGTGAATCTAAAATTATTCAAGAAGTAAAACAAATCATACAAAACGAACAACACCCACTTCTTAGAAATTACGTGACAATGCGATCTGGCAAAAGACTGCGCTGGATGAACTGCAGAACACACCGTTTTTTAAATTCCTTTGTTCCCTTTTTGATCCAAACATAAACTTGATGTGATTCTACCTTTCTTTAGCATATCCTCAAGTCTGAAAATCTGAATTTTACTCTTAGGTCATTTCACAATTGTGTTAAAAGAGTAATCAAATTGTATGTTTCTTTTGTTATTTTCAGTCATGTAATGTATGTCAAATGTCAAATGTTATTTGATCATGTAAAATGTGGACAATAAAATCTAATTTGAATCTCTGAATCTAAATTAACACTGTGCCCTAGGCTCAGAGGCTCTTGCGCTAGCGCATATTTTGTTGTGTGCCTGGCGTAGACAGCCAAAGACTTTGTACAGTGTTCCTGTCCTTCTGCCAAATGTACAATTGTATGTCTTTTAGTGACATGAATTCTGTAATCTCATCGGTCAATCATGTACATGTATTTGATAAATCCCATATTACCCGTTTACTCACAAAAAATACAGACCATCCACTGAATATTTCCTGTATTCCGTGAATGAGGTCATATTGTGCACATGAGCTAAATCCGACCCCGAATATTTCCCGTATTCCGTGATGATGACGTCGTTATATCACACAGCTGGTACGCTGCGCGATTACACGTATACAATGCGGTGCGTGCGGTGTGCGCGTGATCTTGTTGTGCGCAGAATATTTCCATCACCGTATTCTGTGATGGCATACGTTATCACAGCTATGTACGCGAAGTATACTAGTAGTTGACCACGCGCATAATTATGCAGACAACAAACTTTATCGAGGGCCGGCGATTTCAACGGATTTCAACTTCACTTAAGGGAAGAAATAAACATTGAAAGGGTCAAATCCCGTATTGCCTGTATAACTTAAACAATGAGATTAAATTACAGAATTCATGTACATGTAGATCTATTCTACGCTTAAAAAGATAAAATCGTTACCCCCTGCTTGTTCTCACAAAATACGGGAAATATCTACGGTATTCCATTCGGCCTCCAGCCTCATGGAATATGGCACCAGACCGTAGATATTTGCCCGTATTTCGTGAACAAGCAGGGGGTAAATAATATTCATTATTTGATTTCTTGACCATTTTATTCTGTACAGGAAGTATCTTCTGACCCGACCTTCAGCCGACGCCCCTGTCAGTCAGCTTCACGCCATATATGATGCCAATCCTCGTGAAACAGGTGGGTTTCAGAATAGTCATGTCAAAAGCAGGGTTGTCACCAGAGTGATTTCAGAACAGGGTAAAAAGTGATTGCGAAGCGTAGCGAGCGAAGCAAGCAAAGCCGTCGCCCCTCATTATCACTCAATTACACAGAAATCTAGGAATTTGTGCTGGGCAGCAAGGCTGCAATATATCTTGAGTACAGGGTGGAGATTTTGAGAACAGGGTAGTTCCGCCTGGCACTGCCCAGCATGGTGACAACACTGGTCAAAAGCATGGAATCTCTTTCTGTGACATTTGGTTTCAACCGTATATGTTGGAAGTGTTTTAGGACTACTCCCATGGAGGACAACTCCCCCGTGGGTGACACCCACCTGACAACTCTCCCCCACCCCCTCCCCTGGAAGACCTCAAGGACCACTCCCCTCGAGGACAATTCCTGTCGATGACATTTCCCCCGAGGACAACTCCCGTCGAGGACATTTCCCCCGAGGACAACTCCCGTCGAGGACATTTCCCCCAGAGGACAACTCCCCCCAAAACAACCTTCCCTTGAATTTTGGAATTTTATGTAGAAATCATTGCAAATTATCTCTCATTACAAAAGAGCTGGTACATGTACATGTTATGACTAGCTGTTGGCTGTGTAGTCTTGGGTGAATATACATGTGAGCGTTAACCTGTCACCACAAAACTCACCATAAGTCAGAAAAATAAGAAGTAGAGACTTTAAACTTTAAAATGAGGTATTATTTGTCTAGGATGGACGAAGCAAACCCGTTTAAACCCAGCACACAAGTTTGAACTATCACCTAAGCCATTATCAAGAAAGAGGAGAAAAACGGCTGCAAAGATATTAATCATTCATGCGAAACTGGAGGCTTTTGACAACTGTTTCATAGAAAACTCGGTAAAACTAGTCACTTTCCTAAAGACAATTGTGGATTGGACAATCCTTTTTTGGTTCTTACAATCACTGTCACTGACCAGTTTATAAAAGTTACGTGGTGATACCAAAATTATTACAGGGAGACTTGAAGATGTTGGATAACAAGCAATTATATTTAAGGTTACATCATGGTTAATCTCGCGATGTGAAGATCAAATTCAGCCAAATTTTCAAGCTCCCATTAAAACATGGTCAAAGTTCAATTCAAGAAATATCATACTTCTGATTCACTTCTGGTCCCTCAAATTTGGACAGATGAAAGATGAGTGTACTATGTAATTTTAGAAAGTATCAGAATTCCAGAATCACATTTTGCATCCCAACTCAGCTATTTTATACCGCATTTCCATAAAAACTTCCATTGCGACTTTATTGATCGCTGTGTGATGACAGGTCACATATAGAAGCACAAACTGCATATTATCGCTCAGGTGACAAAACCTTGTATCTCATTTTTTTTTTGGGGGGGGGGAGGGGAGTGAAGCATTGGTTTTTATATTGCAATCCTGTAGCTTGGAGCTTGGCAGTATTCTGTCCAACTTTCAAATTCATACTTCAAATGACAGGACCTGTGTGTTACCTGTTAAAATTGAGGCTATCCAATGTACCTATTATATTGTTAAGGCAGCCACAATTTTGGGTGTCCAATACATTAATGAGATAGAAGGTGGTGTCACCCCACCAATGATATGTCACCTGAATATGTTTTTATCTAATATTCTATAGTTCAAATCAGTGTTGAAATTACTTTTTATTTTTAGGGAGCCATCTTGAAAAAATCACCAGAGCCATTTTTCATTTTACCAGAGCCATTTTCAGTTTTCCAGAGCCATTCTTTTTTTCAGGATTCAGGTATCATCATGGTTTTGCATCGCAGTTTTTTTGCTTGTTTAATAACAAATTCATGTATCCTTGTATCATGTACCAACTATAATCAGGGGTGTGAGAGTAAGATTGGAAAAAAATCTGAAATAAAAAGTGTACGCAAAGTTCCATTAGGCCGGGGTCCAGGGCCCGCCTAGGGCCCTGGAAGCTATAGGGTTCTAGATTCTCTCTTGTGCAATCTAAGCCTAATTTGGAAACCATTTCTCTCAATTTAAATGAGTTTGTTTGGGGATATTCATATACTAAAAAGTGTTGGAACATGAAAAATGAAAAGGAACGTAGTTTCAATGTCTACCTCATTCCCCCAAAATTTGCATAAAATATTATTTGTATCTTCTTAAAAAAATTTTTGATGGTTTTCTGACGCAGAAACACTCCTTCTGAAACTTGAAATTAGAGTAACAAAATACTTAATTAAATGGAATATTCAGTAACAGGCAAGTTTAGCCAGACCGCTAGACAAGGCAGTGAACAGGACACCACATCTGGCAATTCTCTCGACCGCAAGCGGCTGAGGGGAGATTTCACTCCAGTGACTGTAGGCCTGCTTCCAATCCAGCTGCTCAAGTTCGTCACTTTTTGACTTAATACGCTTCGCAAAAATGCGGTTAGCAATTTCAGGAAAATAATTCTCTACAAGTCCTGTGACACTTTTGTGTTGAATTAATCACTTTCGAAGTGCAGAATTTACGCAACAAAATCGTAACTGTATAGTTTGAAATACGATTTTACAACACCATTTAACACATGTGGGACTACAGTAAAGCATTCATCTGAGAGCGTAACTGGCGCGTCCTGTCATGAATCTTGCACATGAATTTTGTCTGCTTTAGAACTTTTAAAAATGTGATTCAAACATTCTGCTACCTTCTCTGCCTACTTTCAATTATTGTGTATATGAGGCATTTCTTTTTCTTTCCTTCTTTTTTTTTACTTTTTTTTTTCTGTTTCTTTTTTTCTCCTGTTTTTAAGTTTCTTGCCAGACATTTTCGCGCGATCTTCATTCTTATTTATAGCTTGATGCAAGATTTCTTTTCCTGCTAGCGCGACGGCGCGGCTGCCCCGACTTTCCGCTAATTTTGCGTCTTTGGACGGGAGCGATTTTCATGTTTGGAGTCGCTCGGTACTTAGCAGTTTTTGGCAGTTACGAGAACGATCTCAGAGCAGACGAGAGCGAAATCGCTCGTCGCTCCCGTGTATTTTCAACGCTGGTTCAAATTCTCAGGTCCCTCTTGTAGATAAGCAGTTTGTAATCAGGAACTGTTTTCCTGTCAATGTTTAATGTTTTTAAATATTTTTCTCCGAACAGATAATGCTACTGACCACCCCGCCACCCCCAGTCAGCCCCTAGCTGTGTCTCAGACTGGACTCTCTAAGGCCCACCTCAGTGCAGCCACAGGAGAGAACATTGATGCCCCCAACAGACTGGTGGGGGACACCCAGAGCTATGCCTCGGTTGCTGTAGGCTTCCCTGACCTACAGGTAAGCCTAGATGGAATAGAAAAGAAAGAGGTCTCAAGCTTCCTGGAAAAAAAGGATCCACATGGGTGGTTGTTGTTGTTGTTGTTGTTGTTGTTTGTTGTTGTTGTTGTTGTTGTTGTTGTTGTTTGTTGTTGTTGTTGTTGTTGTTGTTGTTCTTCTTCTTCTTCTTCTTCTTCTTCTCCTTCTTCTTCTCCTTCTCCTTCTCCTCCTCCCTCCTCCTCCCTCCTTCTCCTCCTCTTCCTCCTCCTCCTCTTCCTCCTCCTCCTCCTCCTCCTCCTCCTTCTCCTCCTCCTTCTCCTCCTCCTCCTCCTCTTTCTCCTTCCTGCTCCTCCTCTCTTTAGGTCGTTCCCATGCAAATTGGGTGTCGCCACGGCGGAGACAAGCACTCCACTGCAATATACTGTATGATATCTCATTTCATTTTACAATTCATTTTATTTCCATTTAAAAATACATACATCTCCTAGCTCTGTCACCTCAATCTTCCTCATAATCATCTTGTACCACGTCCATAAACCTTGATTTTGGTCTACCTTCTCTTCCTTTTCTTGGTGGCACCATTTCCATCTTTCTCCCTATATGTACCCCTTCTCCCTATTGGATATGTCCAAACCACCACAATCTTGGGAGTTCGTTTTTTACTGTCAGAAATGAATGTCGCTAATATTTAGCTCCATATTATGCTCCCGACAATTCTTTTTAGCATAATACCGAGCTTAATATTAGCGATATTCATGTCCAACGGTAAAAAACGAACTCCCTACAATTCTCTTTAGCATAATGCAGAGCTAAATATTGGCGACATTCATGTCCAATGATAAAAACCATACTCCGACAATCCTATTTAGCATAATACGGAACTAAATATTAGCAACATTCATGTCTGACAGTAAAACATGTCTTCCCAACAATTCTTTTTAGCATAATATGGAGCTAAATATTAGTGACATTTATGTCAGACGGTGCACGCCTTTGAAATAGCGACTGGCTGGAATGCTCCCTAGGCAGTGGAGAGTGAGCACTATAAGTGCTCGGTTAACTTAATGTATCCAGTGACCGGGGTAATAATAATGTGTAAGCGCTATGATACTGTGTGGATAACGTACTATAAGAACCCGTTATTATTTTTATTAAAAAAAATAAATACTCCCGACAATCCCATTTACCATAATACAGAACTAAATATTAGCGACATTCATGTCCGATGGTAAAAAACAAACTCCCAAAGATTCTTTTTAGCATAATACTTTGCTCAATATTAGCAACATTCATGTCCTACGGTAAAAACCGTACTCCCGACAATCCTATTTACTATTTAGCATAATACGGAACTAAATAATTGACGACATTCATGTCCATTGGTAAAAAACAAGCCCCCACTTATCATTTTAGCGATGTTCAGCTCCTTAACCGGCTGCATGGGCATCAAAGCGGAGACGCAACATGGACACATGCAGCATTAAAAGCTTACATTTTATAAGAACTATGACAAACAAAATAGTTCATTTTTCTTAGTTTGAATGGCAAGAATGGTTAGAGAAGCTATTACCATGTTAATCTACGGTAACTTACATGTATGTTGGGTATTTAAACAGACATTTGCTTGTACCCATGCATAAACTGTACCATCTTTATCTTGATTTTCCTGATGGTGGTTAATACACTGGCAAATATGGTATAAGTGTTTATGACCGACTTTACACACTAGTTTTGTGTTTTGCTTCCTAGTAATGCGATGATGTGTTTTTGCACACTTTAAAATAAAACATGTACATCATAGAAAATGGTCATGGAAATTTACATTTTCTGCTCTGGAAAGTCATGGAAGGTCAGGGAATTTTGAAAATGTGTAACTTATGAATCCTGATAATCATACATTTATGAATTCTGGCTGAAAATACCATTGTATTGAAATTGTACAGGAAATCACGTTGTTGAGTGATTTTTATTCTGACATGCAAGTACAAAATCTTACATAACTTTCAAACCGCATGCCCGCACATCACAAATTTGGTCTCGAAATATGAACGAGATTTGTGAAAAAAAAAGTCATGGAATGCAGCAAAAACTGCTTTGCACATTGCAGACATATTGCAGGAAACATGGGGGGTGGGAGGGACGGGCAGAATTATAATGTTAAGCATGTCATGTATAATCTTTTGTACAGTTGTGCAATGAATGTACTACAACAACAATAATTAGTAGCATTCATAATGATTAATTTTTTTGACATGTCTCCAACTTACAGTCCTCAGTGGACATCTACAGCGTACCTCGCCCCCGTCAACCACCAACAAACTCCTCGTCTTCCAGTGCTGGAAGAGACCCATTGACATCACTGATCAGGAGGGCAGGTAGCGCCCCCACCACCGTCGACAAGCCAGTCGTACTGCCCGGTTCGGCTCAGGTAGCGAGGATTGTCGGCAGCAAACAGGTCCCCAAAGAAATCTTCCCCAATGGTAAGTTTTGTTGAGATTTAATTTATATAACAATTAGTGAGTGAATGAATGAATGAATGAATGAATGAATGAATGAATGAATGAAGAAAGAAATTGATTGATTGATTGATTGATTGATTGATTGATTGATTGATTGATTGATTAATAAATATATAAACAAACAAATAAATTAATAAATAAATGAAAGAATAAATAAAGGTAAATGACATGATTGGAGGTAGTCCTCAACTTGGGGTAAAAACTATTTTAGAATCAAGTAAACTGTGCAGGGATTCTACTGTGAAAATTTTGTAGTTACAAGTTCACTCATTTTAACATAATGTCCATCAGTATGCTTTGTAATAGACAAATTTGTAGTGTATCCCTCTATGGAGATTAAATCTATCGTGCCCCAATGAATTAAACTGCTGGCCTGTTCATGCTTGATTCTCCTTAAGTAAACAAACTCAAGACAAATCCTTCTAGCCAGGAGATCCACTCCAGCTGGTGTACATTTGGTATATCTTTCAACCATTTGGGTTCTAAAGGCATTTTTTAAATTTTTCGCAATCATGTCACTGAGCTTTAATTAAATGAATAAATTTAAAAATTAATATGTAAATTAATGTGCAAATAAATAGAAAATACATTTTGACAAATATTTCATCATCATTAGTTTTAGTAGTTGTAGTTGTAGTAGTAAAAGTGGTAGTACTTTTGACAACAAATACTACTACTACTACTTCTAATTTGAACTGCTACTACATGTACTCCAGGCGTGTACTACTTCATGAGTACTATTTCTACTAATAGTAGTTGTAAAGTAGTATCCCTGAAACTCTTTATGCCACTTCTATTACTTCTAGTACTGCTGTATCTACTTTGAACTAACTACTATTTCTAATCCTACTACTATATTTTCCTATGCATGTAACTGCTACTAACTGAAAATAGCGAAAGAAGTAATAACTGTAGTAATAATTACATTACAACTACTAACATTTCCAGCATTCGCACAAGAAGTCCAAGGAATAGTGTTGCTGGCTTGCATTTGAAAGTTAAATATTTGTTTGGTCAACTTTGCCTTTCTAGAACAAGTGCCATCTACTGGTGAATTCATTGAGGTGGCTGATCTCTCTACCCAGACACTACAATACATTCCAATTCCAAGGTAAGATAGTTCTGATAAATATGCTTTGAAATTACTTGTAATAAAATCATAAATAATGATTTTTGTACCAGTATTTCTGTGGCTACAAGATTTACTCATGTGGCATGTCTGGACAACTACCCTGCTATGACAACTATTTGGGCTGGCTCATACAAGCATCCTCCCCCTTTTTATGACAACAAGGGTGGTGTGCAGTTGATTCCCCCCCCTTACCCCCCCCCCCCCCATCATCCACTTTATTGCCTTAACTAACTGATAAATTGTGGTTTATTGTACTTACCATGCACACTCTTAACTCTTAACATGCCAGAGGATTTAAACCGACTTTATGTATATAACTTGGTGCAGATCTGTGACTTTGGCACGTTAAGAGTTAAAGAGCTATTCTCGAGCTGTGATTCTACAAAAAAGTATACCCCCCCCCCCCCCCAAACCATAATAAAACAGAACTTGTCTGTGAAATAAGGCAAATATCTGTATTTATAATTGAATATATGAATATAAGAATGACCCAAGTCCATGGGAGGTCATTTTGAGTAAATCAAGAAAAACTAAATATTTTTTAACATTTCCAATAAAATTATATCTGACTATGATATATTAGACAACATCGTCAATACAAGTTTAATTATACATGTTTTATCATAATTCACCTTCACATGAGTTGTGGGTGGGTCCTTTTATTTGATGGACTTGGGTCGTTTTTTGAATCATATGGACTTGGGTCAGTCTTTGAATTGTATACATAGTAAATAGTAAATTTCTTCTAAAAAGAGAGAGGGCACTATAATATGAATATAAGAATGACCCGAATCCTGGACTTCGGTCATTCTTATATGCATACTAGATTTCACTCCTTTATTTTTGGCACTTCCGGGGTGAAATAAAATTTATCATTTATACACAAGATGAGCCCATGTATAAGCAACAATTTCCCATGTTTAACTCAATTTGGCAAAAAATTGGACTTGGGTCATTTTCATATTCAGATATTCAATTTATAAATAGGTACAATAGTACTATGTAGAGACTGCAGGAGGATATGACTGCAGTCTTCTTTTGCCCATCCCAGGCGATTTACTTTCCATTAATGGGAAACATGTATGCACCTTTCTACCGTTAAATCCAAAAAGACTGCG
The DNA here is from genome assembly GCA_001188425.1 of Eucidaris tribuloides. Classification (NCBI taxonomy): domain Eukaryota; kingdom Metazoa; phylum Echinodermata; class Echinoidea; order Cidaroida; family Cidaridae; genus Eucidaris; species Eucidaris tribuloides. The sequence goes on along the minus strand of JZLH01S0625209.1, from coordinate 52,153 downwards.
GTTCTGTCATTGACTGTGGGTGAATTAAAAGCTACTGAAACTGTACATTTTAATCACAATTTTTTCATGTTGTTCTTCAATTTCTTATAGATTAAATTCTCACATACTCTCTATACTTTCCACTATACCACAACATTCAAATTCTCTTCTTATTTAGTTCTGTCATTAAGTCCTAATTATGAAATTGTTTACTTGTATTCTGTGTAACTCTAAGAATACTTGTAAAGTGCTTACATCATTT
>JZLH01S0625209.1:35657-51862 GCA_001188425.1 Eucidaris tribuloides | reverse complement strand
CCATATCTTTTAATTCCAATGACAAATGTCACTGAAGTTCCTACCAATGACATTTATCGTAAAATGAATACACAATGAACCAAATAATTGAGTTAAAATGTATTGTCTTGATAGCATTTGTGATTTTAAAGAAAATCGTACAATTTGGAAAGGTTATACACATTAGTCCGAAACAATCCAGTCCCTGGTTAACACACCTGGATTTTTAGCCCAGCACCCAAAGTGTTAAGCACTTCACAAATACCTGATATTGCATTGTATTCAACACTCTATGAGGAGATCTGTAATCACATTTCTAGTTATGTTTGTATCAAATATCATTTTGCTATAGCCCCACCATGCACCGAGCCTACACCCCCTGGGTGCCTAGCAACAAGATACTGACCGCCAAGACCCCTAACGACGGTCTGGTGACGGTGGACTCTGGGGGCCATGTCAGGATGTGGGAGACAGGGCGCTTCCAGCTGTCAAAATCTCTCGGCGACTGGTACCAGATGATCGGTAGTCCAGAGGATGGAAAACTTCAGGTTAGTTCATGGTTTGGTGATACATTATTATCCAGTAGCAAATCCAGGATTCCCCCCCCCAAAAAAAGGGGGGCTTTGGGCTGGCTTGTACAAGCATTATGAGCGGATAAGGAAAAAGAGAGGTCATCTGGGCCGGCCTGTATGAACAACAAAGCGAAATAATACATGTAGTTGAGTTGAGTATACACAATGACCAGATGGAATTGCCATGTGCTTTCACCAGCGGGATCATCAGTTGATTGCCACCAGTCATGGGGAGTTTCGGCCCTCTTACAATCAAGACTCCCTGGAGGTGGGGGGCCAGCAGTGAGTTAAAGTCACCACCTCCTGCTGGTGAGCTTGTGATGAAGAAATGGGAACTCTACCCTCAAACATCTGATGCTGCTCAGCAGTGGCGTATCGAGGGATTATGGCACCCTGGGCAAACAATGAAATTGCGCCCCTCCCCCAGCTTCTCTCCACCTAAACGTATTGATGTACACATGAGGAACAGAGCGACCGAGCGGTAGATTATTTGCAATTGTGACCATCAACACTGCATTTTTATGTGCATTTTATGCATAGGAAAATTAGCAAGGAACACTTCAATCGAGCGATATTCTTTTTAATCCAGGAGATGGATAAATCAGAAAATTTAGCAAGATTCAAGATCTTCTTTTAATCTAGAACCTTGGCAAAATTCTATTCTACACATTTTATCGGGTGGATAATACTGATAGTTTCAAACAAGGCAACTAATTACCTTTTTGCAAATATTGTGAACATTTTCTTAAAACACAGTTATTGCAAATGCATAGATATTGGGATGTCAAATTACAAAATCGTGAAAGAAAATGTGCGAGGGAGCAGAGCGACCGAGCTTTAGAAAGAAATTCATATTTTTAATCGCATGAAACCATTTTTCTAATGCATTTTACCTCAAGGACTGGGAAGGAAGGGGCGCATGATCCTAAAAGATCATGATTTTTCTTCCTTCTCTCCCCTTTCTCCTTCTATCTTTTGTGATTTTTGCACCCCCTTTAAAGTGGCGCCTGGGGCACGTGCCCCCTCTGCCCCCCTCTAGATACACCACTGCTGCTCAGTCATCTCATTCCAATCATGTAGTCATTCCTCCAAACAAAGTAGCTTGCATCTCTCTATCTGAACATGGATCATCACATTCAAGCTATCTGCCTTCTGTAAATACTTGGACCATACCCATGATGATCCTGCTTCTGCCGCCTCTGTGGCTGCTCTGCTAACAGACTTGATCCCCCTCCAGTTGAAACCAAGATATCGTAACCACTTCTGGAAAGAATTTGCAATGAAGCCACGGCAGCCAACTTCAAAAGGATAGCAAAGAACTTTCCACCCTCTATATCTCTACACTCTGCAGCCAACTCTGTATACTTGGTCAGTTTCCTCTCATGGGCTTCATCTATGTTGTCTTCCCATGGCACTGTCGATTCCCCAAACGATAACTTCCTTGCCAGTTTCAGACCATATAATGATGTCTGGCCGAAGTGCGGTGACTGATATCTCCTCTGGAAAGCCGCCTTTGCCGTCCACATCAAACCTAACCTGCCAGTCATCAGCTGAAGAAAGTATGCTTGATCTTGGTTTCGAACTGTGAGACCTTGACTGGGATCCCTCCTTCACAAATGAAATAAAGTGCTTGGTGGTACCAGGAGGTTGTGTTGCGTTGTTGCATTCAACAAATTCATAATACATTTACCTTATCCCCTGGTTTCCCACCGTTACAATTGTGCCAGCAGTTTTGCAATTCGATATGAATATACTCCATGGCTGTGGCTGATGATATGTTTTGATATAGAATTTTTTTCTCTTGAAAACACAATTCATTGTGAATGTAATAACTTTACAAGCTGGATCCAAAAATATGTTTCCCGTTGGTATATTGTTGAAGGTAAGGCATATCATTCTTGTTCTTGTTCTTCTGGATCTTCTTATTCTTCCTGTTCTTGCTACTGTTCTTCTTCTCCTTCTTTGTCTTCCTCTTCTTCTCCTTCTTTTCTTCTTATTCTTCTTCTTCTTCTTGTTCTTCTTCTTGTTCTTCTTCTTTTCTTTTTCTTCTTCTCCTATTTCTTCTGCTTTTTTCCTTCTCCTTCTCCTCCTTTACCTTCTTCATAATCACCATTATCATCATTGTCATCACTCATTTAACATAATTTTTTCATGGATCGCTGATCCATGGTACAAATTAAGTCTCCCATTTTATCCATAAAGTGTGCCTGTCTTGTATCCTTGCAGATAACTTATGATAAAGAGGACGTTGGTGACATATCGTCCCCCAAGTTTGGTGAGATTGACCCTGAAAATACCCCTCATGTTGGGGGCAACCAGTGGGCTGGTGGAACCGGTGAGTAATATGTGAAAAGCTGTCCTTAGTTTTTCTCTTCAGCCCTCTCAGTACCTCAGACAAAGAAATGTGTAGTAACTTCCATGCAAGGTTGCCACTCGTAGGGGAAATCCCCTATCGTAGGGGATTTTGGCCATGCGTAGGTTGGACGGGATACCTACGGGGAAAATGACCCTCCGTAGGGGAAACGTAGGGGGTTTTGATGATTCGTAGGGGATGTCGGGGGTTTTGACAAATTTTCTGAAATATTCTTAAATCCCCGAAGGTTTTCAAAGAATCTTCATCCTTTTTGTCCGTTTTCGGCGAAGAAATCGTGATCAATCTATTGCAATTTCTAAGTTATTTTGTAGGGAAAAATGTACCTTCGTAGGGGAAAAGTGGATTTTTGAAGGGAAAACATGGGTTCGCAGGGGAAAATTGGGTTATTGAGGTGTAGGGGAGAAGTGGTGTCCGTAGGGGAAAGTACGCATGCGCCGTAGGGGGAAATCAAAATTTTGAGTGGCAGCCCTGCTTCCATGGAAATATCAGTTTCTGGTATTGCCTCTTGTGACATGATAGTGCCCCCTTTTCTTTGTACCATGTCCCCCCCCCCCCTTATGATAATGTGTTCTGCCACCCATGTCCGTAGGTATGTCAGAGTCATATGATTTACATTGAAATTACCATAAAATCACCAATTGAATGATTGATTTAATTAAATATGAGTCTTTTCTTTATTAATTGATGCCTACTTTTATGTCTACTATGGTCATATGGAAGAAAAAAAATGGAATTGTGATGCGTATCTGTATAATAGATGTCGTGATTTTTTTATTAGTTTACTGTATATGCCAAACAGATATTTTTGAGATGTTGCATTCACAAGATTTATATTGTGTTTTCATTCACTTTGTCTAATAGCATATTAGGAAATAAAAATTTTTGCAGTTGAATAATGTTTGATCACAAAATTTGCGGAAATTAACCAACCGTGAATATTTAGCTCATATCGTAAATGTAAATCTGAGTCATATTTCTATAGTGTATGATAACTTCACATTAATTTTCTCTTTGGTTAGGTGGACGTGACACGGCTGGTCTGGGAGGAATCGGGGGACCGTTTAGACTGGATGCAGGGCATGATGTCCACCAGGTATCACAGGCCGCCAAAGATGCTGTACCTGAAGAGGTAAGATATATTTCTTTGTCGTCGTGGTGTTGATGATGATGATGATGATGATGATAATAATAATAAACTAACACTTATATAGTGCATAATTAATGTAAAACCGCTCTATGCGCTTTACATATAGCTCTCCAGATAATGAAATTACTTTATAATTTCTTAAAATAAGAACAGATGCATCTTGAGCTTCTGCTTAACCCTAACTAGGCCTCGACGTTTCGTGCAATACGTTCGCAACGCAAAAAAGCTCTCACCAAGATGTTTCAAGACTTTTCCCTCTGAGTCTCCCGCATCTTTTAAGACCAAATTTGTGACGCCCGGGTATGCGTTTCCGAAGATACGCATAATTTTGTACATGCATGTTGCACCAAAAATTGCTTAAAAACATGATTTTGTGTATGGTACAATTTCAATACAAATTGTGTTTTCAGCCAAATATCATATGTATTAATATTTTTGCTTTTACTGATTCAAATGACTTAATTTTATGCTGTTATGATCACATGTGTCACCGACAAATTTCATCGAAAAAACAATGAAAACAAAAGGTCTATAAAACAAGGAAATATATTAGAAATTGCAAAAACAATAAAATACATAAGAAATTCATCTGATATCACAATTTTTTTGAAGTACAATACATTTGCTAAGAACACCACAAAGGGTTTGGAGTGAGTTAGAGCAAAAAGTATGATTTCACATATTAATTATGCATAAATTAGCATAATTAACTGAAAATGAAAAAAATAACTATACAATTTTGTAGATTAGGTCGTGGGTGATGTGCGTGCCAATTTTCGTCAAGATCACGCGGTCGACGGCCGAGATCTCAAGGGAGGCCTGCTAGGCCACTCCCCCCCCCCACCGGCCATATGATCTCCCAAAATAGCCCAGCGTACTTGAGGTTAAATGAGCTTCTTCTTAGATGATGATGATGGATGATGATGATGAGGAGGAGGAGGATGATGATGAGAAGGAGGAGGAGGAGGAGGAGGAGGATCATCATCATCATCATCATCATCATCATCATCACCATCAGTCAGTGTGCAGCCATTGTTGGATGAAGCCCCTCCTCAATCATTTTCCATTTACTAGATCAATTTCATTTGATTGGATTAATTTGAGTCTATGTTATTGCTTTGATGTCTGTTAAAAATTCCCGGTACATATTAAAACCATCTCCATGCTCCTTTAATCCTTGTCCATATTTCTTCTTTTGTGGTGTCCTCCATTTTCAAGGTTTGACCCAAGTATTTGTAACTGTTTAATTTCTCTAGCTGGTGATGGTCTAGTCTTATTTCCTCTACTGTTTCAAAGTTAGTCATGAATTTTGTCTTTCCCATATGCATTTGCAAGATAACCATTTTACCTTCAGTATTCAGACTGTGCAACTGTTCTTCCATATCTGGTACAGAGGTTGTAATCAGTGCTACATCGTTTGCAAATCGTAGGTCAGTTTTAATATGTTCAGGGAATTTTTAACAGACATGAAAATACCACTCTCAATGAGGAGAAAGATATTTGACCAGTGCATTTTAACAACGTTGACATATGGAGCAGAAACCTGGTCTACAACTAAAGAAATGGAACAGAAATTGAGAACAACACAAAGAGCTATTTAAAGAAGAATGCTCAATTTGACATTACTTGACAAAGTGAAGCACACCGATATACGACAGAAAATGAAAGTCAAAGATATTATAGTAAAAATTAAAGAGATGAAATGGAGATGGGCAGGACACTTATCTAGAACATAAGATAAACGATGGACCAAGAAACTCACAGAAAGGCAACCAAGAACAGGCACGAGAAGGAGAGGTTGACAAAAGAGAAGATGGAGAGACGAAATATCAACATACACAAACACAGCAACTTGGAACAGAATGACAGCAAATAGAAATGAATGGAAACTGATTGAGGAGGGCTTCATCGAACAATGGTTCAACAATGCCTGATGATGATGGTGATGATGATGATGATGATGATATTGCTTTGATAATAACTTGATCCAACATTCATTGTGTGAAAGAGTGAATGGGTGGTTACTTAATCTGTTGATTGATATATCCACAAAAGTATTGATATTGAAGAAAACTTAAACTTGTGCTTAAAAAATACATGTCCTTGCATTACAGGTGGTGTTTGCAAAGTGGTATTTCTCAAAACAAAGGCATCTGTTCACTTATGAAAGAAACCATTTTCTGTGTCCTATGTCAAACATGTGTTGTATGTATCTTGTAAATATATCAAAACTATTCGTTATTTTTTAATTCTTCATGGACATGTATTTTTTATTCTCTTTATTTGCAGGTGCGAAGAGTGGCAAGAGAAATGGCACAGAAAGCATATAAGGAAAGGTAAGATATTAAGATTTATACAACACCTAGTAAGATTGTACGCTATCCGATTGGTTGACTGCGCTTCACACGTCCTACGCTAACCGCCCCATTGCACTCGCGCGGTACGCGGAGTGCAGTTTCGTTAGAGCAGTTTCGGTACATTGCACTCTGCTGATGTCATCAACCATGTACAAATTCCCATAGACAAACTGGCTGCCGTTCCATTGCACTCTCGTCGCTCAACAATGATTTGCGCAATCGTGTCAAGCACGCGCGCGTATCAATGTATTAAGAATCGACGCGCGCGTTTAATTTGGCGTACACAATACTGCGCGCGCGTATACAAAAATCTTGAGAAGGCACAGTCATTGTGCGCGCGCTCAATGCCAGCAATAAACATACTGTTTTGCTTCTTTTACAGTAAAGCTCGCTGAGTAAAATCAAGCTTTTATAACGTTCATACCTTGAAACAAGTCCGTAAACGTCCGAGGTGTTGTATAAAACAAATAGTGAATGATCTTTATTCGTGCAATGGAACAAGATTTCGCATTCGGTGAAATATGAGACGCTCTATTCAACTCGGCTTCGCCTCGTTGAATAGAGCATCTCAATATTTCACCTCATGCTAAATCTTGTACCATTGCACTCGTGATCATTCACTATTTGTATAATATTCAGCTGGGTATAAAATATCAACCAAACCTATACACTCCCTTTATCATACAGAAAATTAAAATTATTCTATATCTCATTTGAAGACTGTATAATAAGAAGTACTGAAGTCACATAATACTACTTTTGAGAAACAAAGGCTCAAAGTTTTCACATGTGTCTACACAGATCACAATTGTTTTAGTTGTACATCCAAACTTGGTGAAGTTAATTGACACAATAAAAGATGAATATAGGACAAAAAAAACATTGTCAAACTTGTCGATTTCCAATAATCAATAATCAATATTGTAGAATTGAGTACTTCTTCCTCTACAAACAAGGGTCTGAGGAAAACAAATGCATTTCTCGAATAAATGAATGGCAAAAAACACTTAGTTGTATATATTTTGGGCACGTCCTCAGTAAGACGAAAAATTGATATGCAATTTCTCAAATTCGGACTTTGTTTGAAATTTGACCTCATTTGACCTTTGACCAGAAGTGACCCCATATCTCATCACAAAGCACAAAGTACATGATGAATTACATATTTTCTTAATCCTTGTAACTAGTCGAGTAATTTGAGATACATTTTGAAGAAATTACACCCAGTTAAAAATGTGACCCCGGTTGACCCCTCCCCTGACCCCTACTACGGAAAGGTCAAATTGATCAAAATTTTGTCAAAAAATTTCCCAGCATGTAACGACTTCAAAACAATCACTAACTCAGTTTCATCAAAATGTGACTTAAGTACATTTTATTCTACAGTCTGGTATAACGACTGATACAGAGAGTCCAAAGACTAAAATGCGATCTATCTACAATAAAGCAAGCATACAGACTACAGAATCAACCAAAGCAAACTTGCCTATAGTTGTTTGAATACACAGGAAGAAATGAAAAATTTGCGAAAGTTGTAGTCATTTCTTTTATTCAAAGAAAAAGGCACAGTAGATATAGTAAAGTATACATAAATTACACACTGGATAGTGTCCAGGTCCATGTTCCCTTTCAACAACAGGCCGGACGATTACATTATGTTACAATATTTACGATACAAAACAATAATTAAAATGTCTTTACAAGTAGGAAACTGATATACGGCATTCAGAGTACTATGATGTGCAGCATAGTTAATTTGGCTTGCTAAACGGTAAGTACACTGAGAGTAGTTTGGTAGGAACATTGGAAATAATAGTTCAAGTAAATCAGAGTTTGGTATTACAAATGTAGGAATAAGAAATTATATAATGGTTTATGGTAAGTGTTTAACTTTAAAAAAAATACTTGATTTCTAAGCCCCATCCCCTCCCACACCCCCACTTCACTTTGTATATTACACTACGTTGCGAAATATACAATGTTTAACTTTAGTAGTGGAATTTTTGGAAACTGTGTAATTCTTAAACACAAACATTATAGTGTGTGGACTGTAGGGCATTGACCAAATAATGCTCCAGAAAAAAATTCTGTAGTCTCCAGATTGGTATTGAAAAATATCATTACAATTTGATTAAGATTAAGTTGCTGATGAATAAACACATTTGTTCTCCAAGTTTTGTTTGCGCATTGATGAGATAATCGACTAATTAGTGAGGCAACTTCTTAGTCCCATTCATAGAAGAAGGAATCACCATCAATAGCGATTTCACAGACATGACATTAGTCACTAGATCAGTCTTTACAGCTATGTTATTAATATTAATTAAGGCATGTGGCTCTACATTATAAGCAACAGAATGCACAGGTGAAGGATTCTTTTCAATGAATTTAACAAAAGCCATTCACGCAGTTTTCCGTCATTTATAGAATGGTTGCGCCTCACCAAAGTTCCTATTCAGTATTCAAACATCTGTGGATTCACAGAAGCGTTGTGACTACATAGGTTGTCAAGCACTCCCTAGAGTGTGAACGAGGATGTGACGGCGTGATATTCCAGCCACGTAATTTATTTTTGCACGTGGTGAAAGTCTGCAGTAGTTTGTACTCTGATTAAACAGACTTGGTCACAACATTATAATTAACCTTCAAAATTAATTAGTTTTCTCAAAAATGCGCAAATGGTATTAGGATAATAAACCCTATCTAAGGGTTTAGTAATATTTAAATAGTCATCAAAAGGGATTTGTAAAATACTACTGATGGGACTACGGAAAATCAAGATAAATGGCCTTGCCCTACAGTCCAGTGGGAGTTAAGATTTATACTGGGTTATATTTTTTTCAGAAATGAGAATAAACTGCAAAGTAAATTCAGTTTACCTTGAATATCTTTTCAGACTCAAACAGATTGAGATGTCTGAGTATGATGCCGAGACGTATGAAAGCTTCTCAAACAATGTCCGCAGACAAGTGACAGCCCTGAGGGTCATTCTGGATAGCTTACAGGTGAATTATGTTCCCTGCCCCCACCTCTCCTGCTCCTTTCATCCCTCCATTCTTTCCATTTCTCCCTCCCCCCTCCTTTCATCACTTGAGACCCAGTGTGAAAAAAATCTTGTAAACAGGATGGTATAATTATGCTATGCTAAATTCTCAGACATATATGTATACTTCATACATGCAGGGTCAAATGTTGATGCACATTAACTAAATTGTGTGTGTTTGTGTTTTTGTGGGGAGAGAAAATTTGTTGTGGCTACTTTGTTCATGGATATGTATGGACTCATTAATTAATATGCTTGTTGTTGAAAGTATTTATTCATTTAAGTGCTTATTACAGTTATTCATTGCTTGACGTGATGATGATGATGATGATGATGATGGTGATGATGATGACTGTGGCAATGTTGATGATGATGATGACAAGGATGATGAGGATGATGGTGATGAGGATGATGATGAGGATGAGGATAATAATGATGAGAATAATAATGATGGTGATAAGGATGACGATGATGATGATGAGGATAATGATGATGAGAATAATAATGATGGTGATGATGATGATGAGGATAATAATGATGGTGAGGATGAGAATGATGGTGATGAGGATGAGGATGCTGATGATGATAATAACGATGGTGATTAATGATGATGATGATAATGATGATACACCAAATCTTCTTACTAGGGGTACTCATGGCACAAAACACAAATTACTGTCAAGAAACAATAAACATACATCAAAGTATAAAGCATTTTTTTTATCTTATGAGATGTGTTTTTAAAACATGATTAAATTATATTATGGAATTATTTATATTATTTACAGTTCTTTATTGATTTATTTATCTTTCATCATTTGTTGACCATACCAGGCCAAGAGCAAAGAAAGACAGTGGTTGAAGCACCAAACAGCAGGTGACTTGGATGAAGTCAAGTTGATAGAAGGATTGACGGGAGAGAAAGCCATCTACAAAAGGAGGGGAGAACAGGATCCTGAGGTAAGCATGTCAAGTCCCATGTCATTTGATGGAAGGTCATGTCACATCCACAAGTCACTTGTTGAATGTCCTAGTCAAGTCCCAAGTCACATCACAATTCTTGTATTGTAAGCCAAAGTGAAATCACAAGTCATTTAGCCAAGATTTTGATGCAAGTCCAAATAAAGTCTCAAATTATCAAGGTAAATTGCAAGTCATGTCACGAGTCATGAAAATAGAGACTCGGTTCTTGACTCGATTCCAAGTTGCATTATTTCAGTCAACAACCTTGGGATGGTGTGAAAAAAGAGATGTGGCTGTGTGAGTGAGCAGAGATGGTGGGAGAGACTGGCATACAAATTGGGGGGGGGGAACTTGGGGTGGCCAGTGGACTTTCTAAATAAAAATCAGGTGTGGTATATTGCCAGAGCAAATTTTATGATGAAATATTTCAGTACCTTCTCAAAACTTTAAGATCATGTCAAGATTAAGCCCTTTTGAATCTTGCATTTGTCAGCAAAATGATAAGAAATGAGTGAAATCAGGAATATTGTCAAGGTGATATCCATCCCCTCTGCCCCCCCCACCCCAATTTTTAGTTATGCAACTCTAATATTGTTTTCATGGTCATACATATCTGTCTGTAACACTTTTTGCTCTGTATGAAAAGAAGGTGGGGTGGTGTAAAAGGGGCAGGAGGACCACGTGGGAGGAGTGGGCCTTCAAAAATGTGGTTATGTTCAAATCAAGAGAGGTAGAATCACGTGGAAATGTACAGGAGATGGTAGGAGAGGGTGAAGATTATGTCCAATTAGTCTTCTGCATTACCATGTCTTTGTAATTCATCAGATGGGCAGTCAGGATGAAAATCCCTAAAGGTTGCATCTAGTCCTCGACATCAATAACAGAATGTGATGGATGAAAAGCAAAATGACAGTTAGTAAACTCAAAGGATCTGTCAAAACTAGTCTTCTTTTCAAGACTTAGATTTCAACATCTTCCTTTCCTCCCAGATGGGCAGTCCCCAGGAGCACCCCAAGAGGATGAGGCTGGTGGTGGACGTCAGCGGCAGCATGTACCGCTTCAACGGCCATGACCGACGGCTGGACCGCACCCTACAGGCCATCTGTATGGTCATGGAGTCCTTTGAAGGGTACGAGGACAAATTTGTGGTGAGTAATTTTTTATGCCCCCGCAGACAAAGTCTGAAGGGGGCATTAAGCATTAACCCATGTCCATCCATCTGTCTGTCAATCCTTCCCAAATTGATTTCCGAGTGGTAACTTTGAAAAATATGAGACACATTTTGGAAAAATTTGGTGTGTAGGTAGAGGTCAAGTTTGAATGTGGAGTTTGCAGTTCAAAGGTCAAACATCACAGCTTGGTTTGCAAATTGGTTTTCACACAATAACTTATGAGATACCGGACTGATTTGAATAATTTCTAGTGAGTAGGTAGATGAGACTAAATTAAAGACCAAAGAACTAAGAAATGCTTATTGATTGCGTCATGTTGGGCATTTGTGTCCTGTGGACACAGCACATTTCTTGTCTCTTTTCCACTCTTAACTTTGAGATACAAGGTCTCATTTCAGCAGTAATTTGCGTTCATGAAGGAAGCAAATGCTCCGTTGAGTCACATGTATCATCAGTTAGGCATCCATCCCTTGTCTGTCTGTCTGTCTGTTTGTCCAATTGTTTGTCTGTAGTTTCATCAGTTAGTGATGTCAGCAGTAAAATGTGAATGGTTTAACCCTAAAAAGACTGGGCTATTTTGATGGCGTGAAAGACTGGGGGCCTAAAGGGGCCCCCTTGAGATCACAGCGATCAGTGTGAAATTTTGCACACGCGTAGAGTCTAATATAAATTACAAAATTGCGTAATAAAATTTTTTTAAAAAATGTGTTTTTATTTTATAATTAATTAATCATGTAAATATATGCTTAAAATCATATTTTTGCCCATAAATCACTTTAAAAACCCTATGAAATGCTAGTTTTTGGCATAAATATTCCTCATGACATTTCCAACAATTATCTGGAATAGAAATTCCTGTATCGAAATCAATTTCTTATGTATTTCTTTGTTTTTTAAATTTCTTATGTATTTCTTTGTTTTTGCAACCTTTAGTTTTCTTTTGTTTTTGCAATGAAATTTGCCGGGCACATTTTTGCGATCATAAACAGCATAAAATTAATTAATTCTAATGAGTGAAAGTAAAAATAAGCACACATTTATAAATTAAGGCTGAAAACACAATTTGTATTGAAATTGTACATGAAATCACGCCGCGGCAAGAGCTTTGCGCATTTCGGAGTTATCACGCGAAAAGGGTTAAGACCAATTAATATAACTTAGGTAGAAGCACCTTCAGGCTTGAAATTTCTCAATCAAGTACATTTTCTATGGAATTGTGGATCAAATGCGAATGGAATCAATATGTCAAAAAATGAGTATTTTTAATTCATTAATATATCGATATATATTTATGTATAAAATAGAGAAACAAGTAATGACATAAACATGTATCTTAACTATATGTATTTTGATTTCTTTACAGTATGACATTGTTGGCCACTCAGGGGAAACTTTTGATGTTTCATTTGTGAAATCTGACAAGATTCCCAAGAACAATAATGAGAGACTCAAGGTTCTGAGAGTAAGTAATATGGGAATGATGAGGATTACTTTAGATCTACTCGACAAAATTTTTTTTTTTTGCCTGCCCAGTCGGCACTTGAATTGTAGATTCAAGTGCCCGATGGTAAAATCCAAATGCCCGAATTTTTCCACCAGACAATTATATCCCAGTGAGAAAATTCAACAACAACACCAATGCATACGCAGCCAGCTGTAAGCGATAAGGGATCATTGTAAGAGGAGTGGTGCTGGCTGGTCCCGAGCCGGCGTGCCACTGCGGCATGTACATGCTACGTACGTACACATACTGAATTGTTACAATTATTGTACCACACCTGTGTGTACATGCACACACTCAAACATATCGAGGATGATTGCATGCATGCACTAACCATTTTGCAGTCGAAGTGTCGCAAGAGAGAAGATCTCGTACGGACATACGCAAAAATATCTTTGCAATCGCTTGATGAATTGTCAACTGCTTTGTGTTACAATCGATCTAGGCACAAGTTGTTTTTGTCCATTGATCATTGCCAAAAAAGGCACTGCCCGATCGAGCAGGTTCTTTTTTTCTTAGTGCCCAACCACGATTTTCAGGTGCCCCGGGCATTCGGGCACCTGGGTTTGTCGAGCCTTGGATCTAGTGATTGGAAATATACATTTTACCAACATTGAATGTAATTTCTTATCTCTGTCGTGGAAGGACTTTCAAGTGATAGGCTGACATTGTGGAGCTTCAATTTAAAAAAAATGTCAAATTTTGATATCTGAACTACATGGTAGTGTTCATATGGACAAATAAACACCCTAGAATAAAAAGATTTGGAATGTTACACTGCCAATGGCAAGTTATGCATGAATAAACAATTAAAACTCGGGGCAAGTTTAAATAGCTAGCCTAGGTGTACACACAGTAAGTCTATGGGAGAAAATGGGCAGGTGAATCCGATCAACTTTCGATTTTCACCTTTTTAAAGCACTAAATAATAATTTTGAAATACAATTGTTTCAGGGTGTCATTTTTAGACCTTATCAAAGACAATGGTAGCATGGAAAATCATGTAGCTCAGATTTTTTTAACTGTGGTAAATGTTAGCCAATACCTTTCAAGTCTTCCATCTGTCTCCAATAAGTGATACAATCAATAAACTTTTTTTTGATATAAATTGTATAATAGACGAAATTCATTTACATCCTTGTTGTGAGTGGTAGTTTTTATAGCCATAAAAAAAAATCATCCAATTATAATTTATTTTATTTCATTTGATGGTCTCAATTGTGAGATATAATCAATTTTCTGAAATTCAGCAAAATTAAAATTTATGCCAATATTAATATCTCTTAGTTCAGATTCATGAGCTTGTTTTACACTGTCTTTTAACAAGGAAACCTGTGAACAGTGATTCTATGATGATTATAAAACTGATCATTAAAAAAGGAGTATAAAATTATAATATTTTAGTTCCATAAGGTCAACAAATAGAAACTTCTACTGGTCCTATATTTCTATTCCTGTTTGTGATGGCATTCAGTCAGTAGAACTAAATGTGTTAAAATTTCCGGTTTTACAGGATAAGCCTCTCATTTTTCACTTTTTAGTTCTGAGTTTGTCTATTCTCATTCTGTGCAATATTTGTGCTTTTTTTTACAGAACATGCATGCCAATGCCCAATTGTGATTCTATGCAATACATTTTTTTTTACAGAACATGCATGCCAATGCCCAATTGTGATTCTACGCATTACATTTTTTTTTACAGAACATGCATGCCCATGCCCAGTTGTGATTCTATGCAATACATTTTTTTTTACAGAACATGCATGTCATTGCCCAATTGTGATTTTATGCACTACATTTTTTTTTTACAGAACATGCATGCCAATGCCCAATTGTGATTTTATGCACTACATTTTTTTTTACAGAACATGCATGCCCATGCCCAGTTTTGCCTTAGTGGCGACAACACCGTGGAGGCCACGAAGGCCGCCGTCGGCGACATCACGAAGGAAGAAGCCGACGAATATTTCGTGGTCGTTCTCAGCGACGCCAACCTGGACCGCTATGGTATCAGCCCCAAGGTGTTGTCTCGCGTACTGCAGCAGGACGAGGAGGTCAACGCCTATGCCATTTTTATCGGCTCCATCGGAGATCAAGCTGGCAGGTAAGACTAAGTGTACTGCATGGTTTGGGGGGAGACATTTGGAGATTTACCACATACATGGGTCACATTTTTAGCATTATAAACAGGGTTTGTCAAGTCATCAATTGTTTCGTTCAGTGGGTAGCACTTTTGCAAATTTTTGGTCACCTTTTAGTACTTTGATATAGGAAATGGGTTGCATTTATGCCAATTTTCGGTACTCTGGTACAGGGATGGGTCACAAAAAAAATAGGGGTTAAACCGTTGAAGACTAGACAGGAGATATCTCATTCAGAGGTCTATGGGAAATGCATGTTAACCCTATATTAACTGGGGGGGTCGAATTTGACCACCACCCCCCTCCCCCCGACCGAATTTCGCGACCATGCCGCTGGCAAAATTTTTTTGATCGCTTGGCTCACTGACTTTTTACCGTCAAGTCTTGTGCATCTTTTGAGACTGTTTTCGCGAAAATCGGACGTGCCGTTACGACGCTGCGTGACTTTTTATACATGCATGTCAAACCCAAAATCGCTAAAAAAAAACGTGATTTCGTGAAATCAATGGAAATTGTGTTTTAAGCCAGAAATCATAAATGTAGGATTATTTTTGCCTTTATTGGTTGAAATGAATTAATTTTATGCTGTTTATGATTGCAAAAGTATCCCCAACAAATTTCATCGAAAAAACAATAGAAAACAAAAGGTCAAAAAAACAAAGAAATACCTTAAAAAATTCACAAAACAATGAAATACATAAGAAATTAATTCCAATTCGGCAATTTTTTTTTGTAGATGATTGTGAGAAATGTCAGAATGAATATTTTCACCGAAAATTAGTATTCTACCAGCTATTGTAAGTGAGTTACAGGCGAAAACATAATTTCATGCACTTATTTGCATAATTAATTACTTAGAAAATAGAAAAAATAATTTTTTTGAAAATTTTACTATACAGTTGTGTAGTTTACGTCCGGCTCTATGCGCATGCAAATTTTCACGATGATTGCGCGGTC
>JZLH01S0625198.1:0-15389 GCA_001188425.1 Eucidaris tribuloides | reverse complement strand
ACACGACACCGAGCCACATGTTCCCGCGAACAAACATAACAAGCGACGCGACAATGTAACTTTGAAACCTCAGTTGACTGACGATAATAGAGAAGGGACTGGCGGTGTCAACTCTGACCCTGACGTGGTGATAACAACGACTGCTACTACAGCTACTACCGAACCAGAATCTCGTATCAATACCAACGGAGACCTAGCCGCAGACAACATGGATAGATATCTGTTTGATCCAGCTAAGGGTGTTAAGAACCAGGCCGCGCGCTGGGAAGTTCGAACACAGAGTCCCGATAGGGGTAAATTCAAACAGAAGGAAAAGGCGGGGCAGCAACAACAACTTCCCCAACAGGCGCCTGTGTTCCGGCAGAAGTTTCGTCACTGCGAGGTTGTCAGTGGCACGGATGCCCGGTTCGACTGTCGCGTGGATGGGAACCCATCGCCGGATATAATCTGGTACAAGAACGGGAAGCGAATAGTCGAGAACGAGCGGTACACGATCATGAAGGGCGAGGAACCGGATCTACATTCGCTCCTGATCAAAGAGACCTGTCGCGACGACCAGGGAACATTCATGTGCGAGGCGAGAAGTCCCGCGGGAAAAGCACGCTGCAGTGCCAGACTCATAGTCCAACGTAAGTACAAGAAATGAGGGTCATCTCATTTTTACTGTTTGCAACTACTGAGGTGTTAAATCTAACACCCATGGTTTTGCAAAGTGTTTAATTTAAACACCCTTGGTAATAAATGTTATATTCTTGGTGTTTGTAGTAACTAATTTAGTACCACCCAGAGTGTTGAAATAAAATACCTAAGGATATACATGTACTCTACACTGAGCAACGCCATTCGTGTTAAATTTAACACCCCGGTTTTTGCAAAGAACATTTATCATGTACATCATTTATTTCTACAGGAGGAGTGTGTCTCTATTAGTTATAGACTATTACAGGTATGATCTCAAATAGATAAAACATTTTACATTCGGGAAGGTCAAGGTACAGCGTGATGCATAATTGATAAACACTGAACAAACAGGTGGGGTCTCGCTGGTGTGTATAAAAAGATAGTTACGTGTAATTAAGCCAACAACTGAATGTACGCGTTCAATATGCAAGAAATAACATGCATGTTCTTTTTAGTCTAGTATGTGCCACAACATGGCCACATAAATCTACTCGTGTCAAAATCCATCACAAAACAAATGTGATAGAGACATGCGAAAATGTATAACCGGTTGTAAACATTGATCAATAATATTGATAACATAATTCTGTGGTGATCGATGTCTTCCTGATCGTCGTTTTGGTACTTATGCTATGAGAAACAACCACAGCTGACTTAGGTTCCTACTTCTATTAAGGTATTTTATTAAAATTTGACACATTTACGAGATAATTGAAAAACAGATGAAGAAATGACACATGTTTGCAACGTAAGGTTCATTACATAATATTAAGCAAAAGCAAATGCAGGGGAGCATAATAACTACTGGAATTGCGTATCGATTACCACCCACCAAAAGAACAAACAAACGGCAGAAAAACATGCAAAGCACAACGTGGTTTGAGTCTTGGGATTACAAGAGCATGGGAGTGTTGAGAAATCAATAGAAAGCGGAGAGCCCATCCCATGATAGGCAGTGCTGTTGATAGCAGATATTTTACAGTCTTAAAATGTAAAGAATATGCAGAAATCCTTTTCACAATTAACAAAACAATCATCTTCTTTTCCTTTCTTTCATACTGATCTTTAACTACGTTAAAAAGAAGATAATGACAATCACGATAATGATTACAGTCATTAGACGTATATTTATGCTCCACCTAAACTTTAAATTCCATGTGGTACCAAGGAATAACTCCTTGGTGGTACCAACACCGTTACTCCATTAACAAAAAAACATTAAAAACATAATCACAGTTAAAATTTACAATAGTAGGAATCTCACAAGTGTCATGAGTATTTCTCGAATGCTGTGATGATATGGTTGTTTGTACCTACACTCTCTAGGCAAACAATGTATCAGGAAAGAACGATTGGGAAAGATATGAAATTAATCACGTGATTTGGTAAATAGGTGGCAGTACATTGGACAACTTAACGTATTTTCTTTTCGACTGGACTTGCTTCGCTTGCTCATTACAGCGAGAGGGCCTTGTCAAGATGCTAGCCCGGCCCAAGTTGACCATGACCGAGGTTTGCGAAACCATAGGTTCGCAGAACTGAAGACCCATTGAATTGTTACGTAACAGCCCAGTAGTCTGGAGATCACGTGAGGAAAATGTCGTCGCCCATGACGTGAACCTTCGGTTTCGAGCATCTTCGGTCTAGCAAACCTTCCGTCAAACCTTCGATCATATGGGAAAGCCAATTTAGCTCTACCTTACCCCTAAAGAGTAAAGTAAGGGCACAAAATGTTTAAAGACACTATATAACACTGTGGAAGACCCGTTTAAAAAATTGTCGAACTTTGATATCTGACCTATCTGACAGTGTTTGAATGGACAAATAAACACACTAGAACACAAAAGTTTGGACAGTTATGCTATCACTAGTACAATATATGCAGATACAAATTGGCACATTAATTTTATATCAGCCGATAGGAAATTCTGCAACACAGTAGTCTATGGAGAAAAGCTGGAATAGTCTCACAATGATTTTTCACTTTTTTAAAGCACTTAATGATTGTTTTACACTGCAATATTTTCAGGGCTTCATTTTTAGACCGTATCAAAGACACTAGTAGCATGGGGAATCACGTAGCTCAGATTTTTAAAACTGGAAACATTGTTATACAATGCCTTTAAGGGTGCGCAATTGGACTTCCTTCGGTCAAAGCTTCGGCCATCTGGGAAAGCCAACTTTGCCCTTACCGTATTTCTACAGAGTAAAGTAAGGGCACAAAACTTCTCTTAGGGGTGAGAAAATGGGGCTTTCTCGAATTCGAAAGATCCTCCAAACTCTTTCAGAGTCGAGTTAAAGGTAAGCGCACCGAACGGTAGGGCCAGGAACCGCAAACGAAATGATCTCATGCAGCACGCGTTATATTTCGTATGTGTCGTGGAGGCTTCCATTACAGTCTTTTTGGAGAAGTGGATTGGGGGAGAACTCATACAAATTGAAAACGAGGCCACGAATATCTGAATATATGGTGAATAACCACAACATCGTAGCCCTCGGCACTTGTGTTAAGTACCTCTAGGTTTCTTTTGTATCCATTTTAACCAGCGGCGAGTGTTGTTATAATATATGGCAATTCCGTAATCACCAGGTATAATGACTTGTCTATTACAGAGTGTGGGGGACCTGCTTACATTTCAAAAGATGTTATACCAGCAAAGAAAAGCGCACTCATAAGTGACATAATTCATGATTGGACTCATATTACGTTTGTTATTCTATTTTTGATGCGAAAATGGGATTCATACTGAAGCTCTTCCCTTTCATAAAAACCTTGGATTTCTAAATCCCTAATTTAGTGTCCTGTGTTATTGTGTCATGTGCATTCCAAATGATAAAGTACAGGGACACACTTCTCATTATTAGATCCAAATAATGTCCTCCTTGTTCGATGCCGAAACCACATAACCTATTAAGAAAACCATAAATTTAACCATCTTTTTAGAAAGGAGTAGGTCTATATTTTACGTTTATGTACACATGATCTACTTTAAATCCGTGCACACTATTGACCCCAGTAGTTCTTTCTGGCTAATCACAGACCGCACATGCGAGGGGTCACATTTACCTACCCCTTTTTAGTTCTCGACCCCACTCTTTCTCTCTCTCTCTCCCTCTCTGTTCATAATTGTATTGGGAGGCAAACAGACAGATTATGATTGAATGTATTACAGGGTCGAATTAAATCCGAAAAGATTTCAGGTTAAGTCAGGTTAGATGGGTAGATTGTGTGTTTACGTGCTTCGAATCCACTGGTGGCACACGAAAAGCAGAAAGCCATACAGCTTTACTTGCATTATCCCGTGTGAAGTAGAAATTGGTACAATCAGAGAAACGACATATCGCATATTGGAACCCAGAGGTGGTCCAAACCCGATTGAACATGTTTCATGATTGCACACGTTAACCCATTACACATCATTACACACAGTTCTTTTTTGCTTCACGTGAAAATTGCACTGTCGTTGGCATCCCACAATAAAATACTGTCACTGGCGATACTATTGATGACTACAATTTCAAATTCAATGAAGAACATGAAAGGCCTGTACCAATAAGACATTTATTTATTTTACGTTCATCATAAATATCCATTCCAGAAGGAACAGAATGATGATTCATGATACCTCAAGATATACATGTGTAATATTTGGAATAATTGTTTACTTTATAGAACAAATAACTCATGTTAATGTTAAGTGTGAAAACAACGAATACTTTGAGACATTGTAAATGAAGTCAGTACGTTTCCCAGGTAAATTCATTACATCGATCGAAAGATTTATTATTTTGGAAGTATAGAGATAAGAGATATCAAAAGTTAAGTGCAGTCCTTTTGGCTCACACTGCTGTTATTGCTGTTAACATAGGGTTTTAACCCTATTGATACAATTGTAACAAATCTCCTTACACTTTGCAAGAATCATTTTGAGGGTGGTATTGAAAGGGTAAGGGATAAAATGCTTACCAGGACCATTTCGTCGCGTGCTGCATAGAAAAGGCCGTTAGTTCCACCAACGTAGTACATTTGTCCTCACACGCGACGATTTCAGTTTAAGGTTTTACGTTTTATTGATAATTCGAAAAAATCAAACAGAAAGTCCAAAGACTAAAAATGTATAATTTACAAACAAAGTAGGGGGCCTACATATATGCTTTATATGCAGCATATACAAAAAAATACGTAAATTAATGCAAATATTGCAGAGTAATCGTCAATGAACAATAAAACTAAAGAGGAACGAATTATGAATTGTTAAAATTTCGGTGTTTGTTCTTGCATAGCGGTCAAATTCTTTATCACGGTGAGTAAAGTGCAGTTGGAGACATTGCATCAGACCCAGAACAATACAAGTCCATCACTTAGACGGACAGGAGTCACCAACAAGTGTCTGGAGCCTTTCTCCCCAAAATCAAATATTGAATCATCACTTTTAGTGGCCAATAACAAATATCTTCAATTGTACCATATCTAAGCCTGATATTGTTGCATACTGGTATTTAGGTAGCATTCTTCAGTTTGATTGTCAAGTCATCGATTTTGACGTTTGACCCTGGCTGCTGATTGACAGATTTTCTCTCTTAAGCTAGAGAATATATGCGAGGCCAGTGCCTATTTTGGAGGTGGAGGTGACTGAGATTTTCTATAGATCTTCAATGCTGATTGCCCTTCCGAGCTATTACTTATTGTATACTTAAGTAGACCCGAAGTAGTACTATTATCTGCCCGACCATATATTGGCACCTTTACAGCAAGTGGTACGTATATTGGAGTTGGATTACAACAATTAGCATACCTGTTGCTTTTACGTAAAACAGATGATGGTGAAAGGGGCATATTAGTTCAATATTTTATTATGATGCATAGCATAACAAACATCGGTCTGCCTGTATCACCTGTTCAAGTATACCAATTTTTAACTAATTTGATTTCTTTCTCAGTCGTTTGACATTTGCATCGCCTGATATTTAATTTCATTTCAAATTCTTTTCAAACATTCTCCAGTTTCTGTCGCATGATTCTATCCGAAGCATGAGCATAACGTAATTTATTTGACATAATTATTTAACCAACTGACAAAAGCCCGTGGTTCCATGGAGTGGAATTATTCATATGCTGTGTTAAACCATGGAGGTCCGAGGCTCTTCTACCTCCATGGTTAAACATTATAGGCCTACACGAAGCAGAAACTTGAAGACGAACAGTTTATAAGAAGATTGCATTATCCTGTGCACGTGTAACGCAACACCCACTCTCTTCAACACCTCCAAAAAGTTGCTAGGCACTGTATAGCTCAACATGTCAGGTTTTGGCGTGCAAAAAAACCCCATGAAGTCTTTATCCTAAAAGCTGAACACAAGGTGGTCATGGACAATATTATGTTGCCAGTTTTTGATAGCTCCATCAAAGGAAGCTCCCTGGTTTTATCCACAGCGCAGCTCAAAATTCCTCACTCACTTTGTTACTTTTGTACAATTGTAACGCGTATGAAATGGGAGAACCAAAGTAATTATTTCTGTCAACAACGAGACAAAATCAGGTCTCATATCGATAGCGGAAACTTATCGCTTCTACTGTGTGACTGATATGTACATATAATCACTTTGGTAAGCAATGATGTGAATCATTATTGGGCAAGATCAACATGCTATCTATTACAGTGTAAACTTATATTTGAACTGCCGGATAGTAGCATTCAAAGTTCAACTCGAAGAATTCAAACAATCTGTTGCGCAAACACGAGGGCCTTTGTACGACTCGCACAACAATGCTCTTAATAATATTATTGGACGTATTTGCTCAAGATATTTAACATTCTGGATGTTGAAATTTTGGTGTCATTCCTCCTTTCTGTGTACATATCGATATGAGTAAACCACTTGATTCAAACAAATCATATCTGCAGGTGTCCCAATCGGTAAATTTAATAAGTAACATCCTGGCACTACATGTGTCAATATGTGGTTAGATAAAGCTTTCTTTCGATTGGAATTCTGAGATTATAAATGTCTGTAAACCCACGGAATAGGAGCTTCCTTGGTAAACCTACGACATAGATTGCAAGTTTACTTGTACACAAACCAGAATGTAATTCTCGAGCATATTTAAATTTCATAGTGGAAGGGTTACCAAAGAAATTGTGTTTTTTCTCCAGTTCAATCACTATGTAGTATTCGAAGTTTAGACAACTTTTAATCTAACGAATTCATGGGTACGATTACGCCTTCCTCCATTGGCTCCATGTAGCTATGAGTCGCAACCATTTCAGTCAACCTTACAACTGCAGAAGCGTGAACCATGTATTTTGACTCTAGAACAGTATGGAAGTGAAGAGGCTAGAGATTTATGGCAGTATCTATAGACCAATCCGGTTTCAGAACACTGGAGTTTATATCAGCCATACTGGGGGCTTCCAAAAATGAAGACAAGACACTTCAATGGGTTATGCAATGAGTTAGGTGCGTTGAAATGTCAGTGTTTAGTTAGGCATGCTTGAAGGTCCCCCCCCCCAAAAAAAAAAATGACAGCATAAAAAACAGCACGCAAACCATGGAGTTAGAATACCTCCATGCACAAACCAAATGGTCTATAGACGTCGAGCATAAACTACAGTGCGTACCCAGAAAAAACAGAACCCTAAAACAAAGGCTTATTGTGCGGAAGCAATGAGGCGTATAATTGCAAATATAAGTTCAAAATAAACTTTCACTTATACTCTTTCAAATGATACATTAAGCAAACTTATCTATGCATGTATCTCTGAGTACCATTACTTAAAAATTTAAAGTGAAAAACCATTTGTTACGCTTTATGGCTTTGACACTGTGCACTCCATGAAGAGAAAGAGATGGACAGATGGTGTGCACAGTGTCAAAGCCAAAAAGCGTAACAAATGGCTTTTCACTTTAAATTTTTAAAGTCATGGCACTCAGAGATGTATGAGTAAATATGTTTGCTTAATGTATCATGTGAAAGAGCATAAATCAAAGTTTACTGTAAACTTATTTTTATAATCATACGCTCTATTGCTTTCGCACAATAAGCCTTTGTTTTAGGGTTCTGTTTTTTCTGGGACGCACTGTATAGGCCTACAATTATGTCATTGTGTTGACAGAATGTAGTTTAAATGCAGAACTGAGGGAAGTTATGTGATCATTTCGCCCACAATATCCAAGTATCCAAGAATCGTCCAAGTCCAAGAATCACTCAAATACCCTTTACAGATTGAGGATTTCCATCAATGCATGATGTAAACACGGGTGTAAACAGTACTCGAATTCTAATGGATTTCAGTGATATTCTTGATAACGACTGTGTAGTATTTTCGTTTTTGTTTGAGTGCACCTACGATATTGTTCTTACCACGAATTCCAAAACAAATACCAAGAGGTACGCAAATGGCGAAAGTTTACAAGTGTCTGTCGAGAAACGGTAGTTGTTTAGTAAAAGTCAGATGAAGTATTTATTCAAAGGATTTATGGCACGGTTTGGAAGAATCTCCCAAGTGACACTGTTCACCCAAGAGATCAGGAGCGAGCCGACTTCAGATGTATCCGAGAGAGTGTATAGCCTTTGTTCAAGAGCGTTGACATTTCTATGTTACCTCCAAATTTTAAGTAGTCCTCAATTTAGGACACAATATTCTCAGAATCAAGTTTACTGTTTAGGCCTAAAGATTTTCTCTAAATATTGTAGAGTCATACATTTCCTCATTATTGAAAATAATTATCGGAAAATGCTGTGATGGGGAATTTGTTGTGTAGCTTTCATTGGGCAGAGATTAACTCAATATTGGATTATATTGACAAATTAATCGTTGTTTCTTATAAGTAAACAAATACGAAACAAATACTTCCAGCCTAAATATGCATTCTAGACAGAGTGCGTATATTTTGGTATATGTTTCAAGAACTTTCAACTCATTTGGTTCTTTAGTCATTTTGACACTTCTCATGTCACTGCCCTTTAATGGGTCACTCGTGGATTGCAATGTCATCAAACTAGTAAAAAAATTACTTACTTCGCTTAAATTACTAAAGCCAGCCACAACGTCGGGGGACTTCTACTTCACTGCTTGCCAAGTTTCTCTTTGTCTTTTCAGTCTGTTAGCTGTGGGCAGTGAACTCTAGTTTATATTGCTTCAGTCCCCTTTTATACAGCCTTTGATCCACGTTTTGGTAGTCGATCTCGTCTGGGATGGCTTCGATGCATGGAGTACAATTTGTGTGTGTCTCTCACAAGGATGCAATTGCATGTTGTTATGCATGTGAAAAAAATAATAACACCATTAAAAATCACGCCATGCCAATGTGGAATAGGCGATTTTGAATCATAAAAGGGTAAACCACAGAAGTCAAACGTTTGGTTACCTGAACCTGAACCTGAACATACTGACCTCTCACCATGACCCATTTCTTGTTCTATCCATTCGTTTCCACGGTTTCATCATACAGCTATCCTAACAGTTATTGAGTTCATCCCCGCCATCTAATATATACAATCGAGCCATGTCTTTATAATTTATAGGCCATTATGTCTTTGTATTTTCTTGAGCATTTCGATCAACTAACTTTCCTCGAAACCAGCTATAGCCAGTGAACTGAAGTTACAGTCTATATCCACCCTCCTTCAAACTCCTCATCTATGCCTTTCGCATTTGAGAGCCCTCGCCATTCCGATTAATTAGTTTTCCTTAAACCAGCTATGGCAAGTAAAATGAAATTCTCTTGCTGCAGTATACCCTTTAAAACCATGTTAAAACAACCTGACCCTGTATACCTACTTTCCTCCAAGCCCCTCATCTTTGCACATGTTGTCTTCTGCCTCTATGATCGAAGTGAAGGAGCTGCTAGTTGATCGATGCCATTCACAACAAATTAGAAAAAACGGCTTGTGTCAAGACTGATACAAAATGTAATGGGGTTAAGGGGTCAGGTAATTGACACTAATGTTGGGAGTTTTTCGGGTCATACAATACACACATCATCTTGCCCTGAAAATGGATTTGTAGCCTATGTGACACATATAGAAGGCCGTTTCTGTAAGAAACATTTAAGTCAATATTTATTGGAAGATTCAATTTTTGTCAAATGGTTTTCGCAAAGAGGCTGTGAGGGAGCATACCAAAGTTTTTGATTCACACTAACAACATATCCGTTTAGAATATATTGTATTGATGTTAAGATTACTATATTTACCGAGAACACCACCTATTAGATCGCTGCATAGTAAACCGTCAATGCATAATACCTTGGTATCCATCAAATATAACTTTTTGCACTTATGTTCGCTGTTACGTTACTCGAAGTGAAAGACATTGTGCTTGACTATTATCTTCCTAACTTCATGATATAGGTTCCATTTTGCGTAGGTCGGCCTATATTTTTGCTATTTTGGAAAGCTTGTTCATGCAGGGGATTATTTGCGGTGATAAAGTAGGGTAGATATGACTGCCTCATTGAGAGAAATATATAAATTATACGATTCCACAAATCGAGATATTTAGTAAATCTAGTACAAGATGCCAGAGATTGATGACAGGCGCTTGTCATATACCGGATGATAAGGAGTTCAAGCCCCCAGTTCAAGCCCCAACCTACCCAGGTCATCCTGTGGCATATTTCTACACCGATGTCGTCGTATGTCCGAAATTGTGATGGAAATATATCAAAGTACAGTGACCAGGGCGAAACCATGATATTAAAATCAACTTCTACCCACGCTAGAATGAACAGTTTTATTATGACCTTGGAAATGTAATGAATGATAATTTATATGACTGGAGTAAAATTTACACAAATGGATAGTTTCGTGTGTGATTTGATATCCACGTCAAAGAGCAGTTGCTACAAAATGTATTTTCCGTAAAAAAGGGCAAAATGTCCCATTCACGTAATCACGTTAAGACACCAAACCAAGAGCTGCTTCAGCTGAAAGTGAAACTGCGGTTTGTTCACTGAGTTTCATATTTGTAAACACGCAGACGTCAATTCAGAGATTCAAGCAAAGACTATTCGTTGCCCTTTTTTACGGAAAATACATTTTGTAGCAACTGCTCTTTGACGTGGATATCAAATCACACACGAAACTATCCATATTTTATTCTTTTGACACAAAATAAAATTTATTTGTAGAAGATGCATGAAACCACAATTTGATGAAACACCTGTACGGAATCAATCGGCCGTTACACTCTAAATCGTTCGGATTAAAAATCGATCAATCGGATTATGTCCAGGGACAAATCAACAATGGGATTAAAAAATTAAATTAAATACGATTGAATTCTAAATGGATTAAAATTCGTCCCTGATTACATTTTTTAAGGATTTTGCGAGTAGGACAATTCACCACAAGCGGCTTTTACAAGTAGATAACACATTAAAATTTGGTAGGTCAAACCCCCTTTTTGAGTCGTAATGTTCAGTATAAGGACACAAAATCCATTCCAGTAAACCTGTCCTTTGACTTAAGTTAACCTTAGATGCCCACAATATGTAATAAACGCCTTTGTAAGGAATCGCCGCATTTTGTTAGGCGTACTGTCATGGATGTGTGCCTATTTTTCACCATCAGCGATGATACTTTACATTAGGCTTCCGTCATTAAATTTGCTGTTGATCATATAATTCACGAATTTAATCTTCCAAAGTCTCGACTTAATCCATCTTTTCATTAATACATTCCGGAAAAATCTAAAGGATCTCGACTTTGTATTAGTCGGCTTGATTGAAATTGGAACAGTTAGAGGTATTCAGAATAATGAAAAAGTCTGTCTGTGATTCTGGTTTTTCCACTGACATGACTGACACACAAATATTTGATGGTGCAGATTGTGAAGGGCCTATAAGTTGCACACAGCTAAAAGGAGGTCCTTACAAAATAGTATTATGAACATCATCTTTGGAGATTCCTTCAAATCATGGATTGCTTACGGGATCTATACATCTAAACCTAGTTTAATTCATCCTTGATTTTATCTGCAGTATGTGGTGTTGCCCAGCATTTCTCAAGATGATTGTTCTGCAGTAGCGCCCTCTTATGCTCATGACGACTTGCGGTTCCCATTTTAGATTCAAAGCTGTAGGTCCAACTCGTTATCGCATTACAGATAAAGTGTATATTTTGTGAATCCCTCTATTAGTTTCATCTTAACACCAATGAAGATCCATACAAGACCTTTCAAAAAGTATTAACATTCCATCAAATCCGTCCCTTAAATTGGTTCGAATGAATATTTCTGGATTTCGTCGAGTAATTAGCCGGTAATTAGACGGATGAAACCTATATTTTAAAGGCAAGGTTCACCCTGACATCAAGTTGGTTCTAATAAAAGCAGAACAATGAGAGAAACATATTAATGAAAGTTTGACGAAAATCCACCGAATAATAATAGAGTTATGAGGTTTCAAAGTTGTAAATTTGTGACGTAACATGCGAGCAGCTCCCCATATGTTATGTGATATAAATTCCATAAAAGTGCCGTTTTCTCAGAAATTTGAAAATGATTTAACCTGTGCATTCAATGTATTATCAGAAACATTATTTCATACATGCTTCTATGGAAAAACCCCATTCAGTTATCATGAACCATTGAAAAAGGGCAATTCTGGAATTTATAGCTCATGACAGATTGGGAGGATTGCTGCTATATGACGTCACAAACTTGAAACTTTGAAGCGCTCATAACTCTTTTATTCTTTGGTGGATTTTCGCCAAACTTTCATTAATATGTTTCTCCCATTGTTCTGCTTGTATTAAAACCAACTTGATGTCAGGGTGAACCTTGCCTTTAAGCACTAGTCTGGCTGCCAGATCATGGTTGTGTTTGGCTCTGCCTGCAAATAATCCTCGACTTAACCAGACTATAGGCCCTACAGACCACACATGTACATTAACACTCACTAACTAGATGCCTTTTTATAGCAATGGCTGTAATATGGCATCCGACTTGGTTACATGCTAGTCTAACTAATTTTCTATACATCGAGGATTAGGGTAAGGAAAGTGCAGTCTTACACTTAGGCTAGTTAGATCGATGACCCCTGTAAATATCGCTTCACTCCGATTTAAGAATTGTTTTTCCAAGAATATCCGGGTCTATATATATATAGTACGTTTAATAACATCTTCTAAGTTTTCCTACAATCTGACCTAATCCTGTGACATCCTTATTAGAAAGCCCTTTAAGAAGTTACGAAACAAATTGAGATGAGAATACGCATGCAAGTCCTTCGTATTTAACTTCTTGGACCTAGACGAAACGAATTCTTACAACTGTCCTGGAGCAAAGGGAGCTTTTTTTTAAAACCTATATAAATCAAACTTTAATGACAAATGAGAACAAAGGTTGAGAATTTCCCAAAGTGGTCATTCGCATTCCTTTTTCTAGTGTTCACTTAAATTCACATTAGGTGGCCCTTTTAATTGATCTATTCCAGACAAATGACATTATTATTCGGAGTCACTGAGTCTATAAACCATAGATACTGTCATATTTACACACACAAAAAGTGAGCATCAGTTTCGACATATGTACTACTGTCTGTAGAAGGGAAATACCTAGGGTATTCTTCTCAAAAGGTTCGTTGTTGGTGCCAAATGGTGACCATTTTTAAAGTGGTCTTTGTGTCCGTAAGTGCTTGATCAATTCAAGCTAATTGCACATGCACCAGATGGCTGGAACGGTGTATTTCAAGGCGTGCATGTATCAGTACAAGAACACAAACTATAGAATGGGTGAAA
Source organism: Eucidaris tribuloides (assembly GCA_001188425.1). Taxonomy (NCBI): domain Eukaryota; kingdom Metazoa; phylum Echinodermata; class Echinoidea; order Cidaroida; family Cidaridae; genus Eucidaris; species Eucidaris tribuloides. Next base: position 1,963 of record JZLH01S0625198.1, on the reverse strand, counting down.
TATCAGCTACAAGCTTGTTTGGGTGCATGATTTTCGTTCTTTCGAAGGTTCGTTATCATGGTTATTTCGAACACACATATTTCCAATGTGGGTCTCGTTAATACAAAAAATGAATAGGGTTTGTTAATCCAAATTGCGTAGTAGTATTTGAACCTTCGGAAAAGCGACATGTAACCAAGTTTTTAACCCAAAATCTGATTTTATTTTGAAGAAAAAAAACACACACGAAGCATTTCCGAAATATAAAAAAAAAATGAAAAAAAAAATGTCTGTACTCTTACGACCCGTTTATTTTTAGTTTATACTCACACTTCTAGTTTGCAACTTAAATGATTTCAAATAAGTCAGGGTGCAGTTTGTTACGCATGTCTATCCATTATTACAAATTAAGAAATCATAGACTCTTTGTGATGTATTGTAGACATACCAGTTCGCTCTTAAAGTGGGTAAACTCACTAGCTACGGTATGTGGATATTTTACACAGGTCGTTCACTTCATTTAACTCTAGTGTATAACCTGACCTCGGAATTACAAAGATGTACAGTTCATGAAGAGTAACCCATATTTTCAGACTAGTATTCTGTATTATCGATTATGTTCGAAAAAAAAATAATTTTTCTGATGAAATTGCGACGCTGCATTCTTCAAATAGATTTATTACGAGTTGGTAGAAATTCAAGTGATTTGAATTTTGATGTCGATATAATATATTGTTATGACTGAAAAAGAGTGATGGCGGCAAATTTAAATGCATTTGTACTATGGACCATAAGCATTCACTTTGACCGTACACCTGATCATATAGTTTCGAACTCTAGATTGTTGTTTCGGGGAATTTATTTGTTGTGGTAAGGAAACAATCGATTGTGTATTCAGAAGACTTTATTACGTCATATAGTTTGCTTTGTCCACAGTGATCTGGTCCATGGTCCAACTATTAATCGATTCTGCATAACTTCTGTTGTACCAGCTACGTACCCTCAACTGAACTAAATCGGTCTTAATTGATCAATAATTTCGTTCTTACCGGCTTGAAGGAGTATGAAAGTATTTACCTGCCATCAATAAATGGTATTTCGTGTTTTGAATAACTTTTAGACGTGGTCAACCAAGTCTAAAACTTATTATCTGCCACCTATAAAAGTATTGGAAGCGGGAAGGTCGGTAGTTAAGAAATGGGAAGTTGAATTAAACTGAGAAAGTTAGTATGTTGTAATACAAGGTTGGGTGCGATTTCGAAAAGTAGAAGGACATAACCATTACCTTATAACTAATAATTCACTTTTTACACAATTGATAGTTCCATCTTTTTGTATTAACATTATATAAAATCCATTTAGTGATGTAGACGAATAGGCATCAACAGAAGTCAACATGCATGTGGATTGCAGGGACTGCTGTACTTGACCCTAAACACCATTGCTAAGATTCAAACCGAATCACCTGAGCAACCACACCACCTATTTAAGAATTTTTTTGTGTAGTGAATTTGCGTTCACTTCAAATATGCTATCAATTCTAAAATTCATCAGTACAAAAGAGAACATACATTTTTAGCTCACCTGAGCCTAAGGTTCAAGTGAGCTATTGTTCTTATTAGATGGTGTTGAAAGGGATCTTGAGATTTCATGAAATATGCAACTTGTGCTTCTGTATTTAGGATTATCTGGATCAAGCAAGCTGCATGTTTAAAGATTCAATGTTTGGAGATGTTATTTTCACTTCATGTCAATTTTATTGTACGTTAGAAAGAAGTTAAAAAGCCGGTGGGTTCTGCTTTCGGGACTAAACGATACTAGGTTATAATATTATTACCGTAGATGGCGGAGTCCTTCATGGAAACTGGGTGACTCACAAAATACCACCACATCAAAAATTCACGAGATCCTTTTTGGACACCTTGTCTGTCGGCAACATCTATTACCCATTTTTGTTTTGAGTAGTAGATTACGTGATATTGGT
>JZLH01S0625191.1:33941-56560 GCA_001188425.1 Eucidaris tribuloides | reverse complement strand
ATATATGTTCAATGCACAATCCCATTGCTGTGTGCACAAGTCAAAAATGGTCATACTTTTGTTGTCAAATCTCACCTTTTCAACCTTTTAGAATGTTTATCCTGGGTAAAAGTGTCCTTGAATTTGGTATCAAATTAAAGCTTATCATTTGCTCCATCTTTTCCCAAAAGGACTTTGGATATAATGGACGTGTTCACACTGAGAAAACAAAACAAACCTCTGCTCCGTCATTTCCACAGTATGGGTGATCAAGATGAGTCCAGTTACATGAAAAATATTTCAAACATGGGGAATCCCCCTGTACACTTTGTTTTTCTCATATCCAACAGGATAAACCCCCGCTAGGCTCTCGAAGTACCCCTTGCCCTTTATCTGTGGTGTTAGCCAATGAAGCTATATGGCCAGTGTGAACAGGTCCGTGTGTGCTACATTTCTGTGCTGATCCCAAGGAAACATGCAAGAAAAAGACCCTAAATTTATCTGGACATATCTTTTGATAGGAACATTGGTTAGTTCCCAAATTTGAAACATGCCTTCCTCAGCTAGATCTACATGTTTACTAAAAAAATGCAAAAATCAAAATAGATCTAAATCTGAAGGTACAAAAATTGTGAAAATTGAAAGTCTTGCCTGGTCCCCTAAAGTACAGGTTTGCCTATATAAGTTAGACATTGAAGTGTCTGTGGGTGGACAATTTAATTAATTTTTTCGTTGTAATAAGAAGCCCCGCAAACAGTCGCACCTAGGACCCTACGCTACGAGACTGCGAAGGTATACATGGTATAGGCCAGACGCCGTGCTATACGCACGGGCCGCGTCTGGACAGGCTACGAGTGACCCTCCGGCAGCGCCGCTAGCGATTCAACATTGCAACAGCCATCATCCACTTCGCTCCCGTACTCCTGTAGGCATAGCGTTAGCTGCACAGGCCCAGATGCCCCGCTTGCACTCGGCTCAGCTGCTAGCTGCTTCAATCAAACTCGTGCAGGTCAAGCCAATCGAGGCAATGCATTTCTTCATCTGAGCAAAGAAACTACAATTATTATACCGAGAAGCAACTGCATTCTGTTCACTGATGCTTACATTTATCACATAAAACGGAAACTTACGGATACTTGTGTAGTTTACGCAAATATTTTGATCATTCTTCGAATCAATTTCGTACGTCGGTTCAAACTTTCGAGCTCCATCTCAAAATACCTCAACCGCGCGTGCGCAGAATTCTTTATAATTTCGCTGCTACTACTACACAACATGACAGCTACGGGCCAAGAAAACTTCATGAGCGGTTCAGCGAATTACATCGAGACGGCGTTATTTTGTGTTCTGCTATGATTGAAGCCACGTACCGCGTACCGATGTGTACACTGCCAGCGCACAGTGAATGAATGAATGAATCGAAGTAAACATCAAATGTACGTACATGCATGCTCGGCCGGTTTAGTTGATAGATAGTGGATGAACGTCGTCGCATTGAAAGGGCTGAATTCATGAGAAATTCGTCTGCGCCTCCAATAATCATGAATGATTTTGTACACCTAAATGTTGGTGGAACGATATACACAACATCGCGTGCTACATTGACCCGCTTTCCCGACTCAATGCTGGGTGCAATGTTCAGTGATCGGATGCCTTCAACTCAAGACGAAAAGGGCAATTACATCATTGATGGAGATGGACCACTTTTCAGATACATCTTAAATTTTCTCCGAAGATCAGTTCTCGTGTTGCCTGAAGACTTCAAGGAGCTTGATATGCTCGCCCAGGAAGCAGACTACTACCAGATCAATGAACTAATTGATGCTGTCACACAACTCAGAGATGCGGTTGCCTTGGAGAAGGAGGAAGAAAAGAGAGCAAAAGAACGCATTGTGGAGCAAGAGTTTTTGGAAGTTGAATTTGAGTGTGCAAATGGACGCTGGATCATCTTTGGTGCTTCAGAAATTCTGCAGAAAATTCCAGTTGTCATGGAGAGCTTCGGAAATCATCAACGACTCGTGCGAAATCAACTGGATCATATATTTGGTCCAGAGGAGAACGGTTTGATCATACCAAGAGAGCAGCCATTGAATCGAATCAAACTGTTTCGTCAAATCACCCAGCTCAGATTTAAGCTCATGTCTGTTTCGTCAAGTGGCGGAGATGAACGATCAACTGATAGATGGGTTTTCTGCCGTGATGTGCGAACAAATAACAGTGGTACATCTTCAAAGTCAAAGTCTAATTAAACAGTTGCAAACATAAATTCCACTCACACAGTATTTAGTTATTTATAGTAATTTGTATTCAGAATCCTAGCTCAGCCTAAGTATGGTAATGGAGGCTAGGGATAGTGTGATTTTCAACTGGATAAAACACAGCCTGTACTTCCAAGGCCCTGATTAAGTCAAATTAGTAACATCATTTTCAGATTTTGTGCACACTTCCAGAGAAGTAAGATTTGCATGGGATACTTGAATTTGATACATGTAGTATCTGGCAATCCCATTAATATTTTGGGACTGTTTAAAACAAGTTTTGAATGACATAAATATAAGGGTACTGGTATTATTTATAGTATGTGGGCAGCAGTAGTGGAGATTTCATGTGATGAGTGGACAAAAACATTTTAAGGCAAAATAAAAAATACCTTCCAGTGGGGTAAAAATTGCCCTGAGAATACATCATTAAAGCCACAGGCTAACAATGACCACTTTTTAAAAAAAAATGTGAGCTACATAGTCCTCCATGCTCTAAATGTCTTTGATAAGGGCTAAAAATGAAGTCCTGAAGAAATTGTACATGTATTTCAAAATGATGATTTAGTGCTTTAAAAAGTGCTTAAAAAGTAAAAATTGACCGGATTCAACTGCCCATTTCCTCCAATAGACTTACTGTGTGTAAATCCTCAAAACTGCTAACAAAATTGATAAAAGCATAAGTAAGCGGTAGAAATCAGGAGGAGGATTCCCCCCCCCAAAAAAAATAAATAAATAAATAAATAAAAAATTGAGGGGGGACATGTGTCCCCCACCCACCTCCACTGCCCATGGTGTGCAGGATTTTATGGGATGAAATTGATGTGTATCTCAAGTTAACTACATTTTTTCCCCTGCTGGCTGCTGTGGAAGATGTACCAAATATGTCACCAACTGGTAAATTTGAAATGAATTTGTTGTACATGTAGTAAGTATGTTAAACCTTCCAAGAGTTTTCCTGTGATGCCAACTTGCCAAATATGAATGTATTATGGCCAATATAGGTACATGTGCAATAAAACCACTTGGACCAAAATCTAAATCCTTGACAATGTTGAAACGTGTACTAGCATTTGGTCGTGATGTATATCAAAAGAGAGAAAATAGCCTATACATGTAGTTAATGTATCTTATGAGAGTGATGTGTGCTTGTTAATATTCATTATTTTTAAAGTAACACTTTATATAGTTGTAGTTCAGATAAAGTGTGAACTTCAATACAGAATCTAGGCCTACCTCACCTACATCCTATAGCAAGCATTTGATAGGTATACATGTATTACTTGAATGATTGTATCATGTATCTCTGGTATGGACACATATCCATCTTATAAAATAATGCTACAGTAGCATTATTATTGCTACTGCACCTGCCTTATGAATAAATAATGCTTTATAGCAGTACAGTATATAACATATTTGTAGGTACAGTATATGATACAATGCAGTGCTATGGATAGGTATATTTTCCGTGTTTATCTGCCACTGTACTTTATTATATTGGCATTATATCAGTGTTATAAAAATGGTATTTGACAACAATACTCCACTTTAAAGATACAGTATCACTAATTAAATATGAACAAATCAAATGTAGTCATAGTGGTATTTGTGTTTTGTTGCAGTAGATAAATGTTAATGAAGTATCTAAATGTTTTATTTATACATGTACATGGTAAGTTTTTATTTTGTGTCTATGATTTATATGATCAACAGACTTTCTTCACTTGATTATGACAAATCAGTAGTAGGTAATATATGACCTGTTTCAGATTATTCATTAGTTTTAATTTTTCAAGGGAATAGTCTGTATTACGTAGTTGTAATAATAACACTACATGTATATTTCACAATGGAAGTCATGTACCTATTTGTATTTCCAATGTTAGATTTGTATTGCATTACTGTTTAGTGTGTGACGGTGTCATTCCGACAACTTATTTAGCCAATTTTGTGTGTGCATATCCAAGTCTAAAGTGTACTTGTCAGATACAAAGAAACATTAAAACAAATAAATATAGGCACGTGTTGGGTAGCCATTCATTAAATGTATAGTGTACATAACAAGTCAAATGTGTATTTGAAGATACATATATATATGAATAAAGTATTCAATAACCAATAGTCCAATACACCCTTCAAGTTAGATGTTTAATATCTACTGTGTATTGTGTGTATGTGTCTGTCTCTTTGTGTGTCTGTGTGTGTCTGCATGTAGTTGTGTGTGTATGCATGTATATGTGGACGCTGGATCATCTTTGGTGCTTCAGAAATTCTGCAGAAAATTCCGGTTGTCATGGAGAGCTTCGGAAATCATCAACGACTCGTTCGAAATCAACTGGATCATATATTTGGTCCCGAGGAGAATGGTTTGATCATACCAAGAGAGCAGCCATTGAATCGAATCAAACTGTTTCGTCAAATCACCCAGCTCAGATTTAAGCTCATGTCTGTTTCGTCAAGTGGCGGAGATGAACGATCAACTGATAGATGGGTGTTCTGCCGTGATGTGCGAACAAATAACAGTGGTACATCTTCAAAGTCAAAGTCTAATTAAACAGTAAACAAGTTATAAATTTGTAACAAATTCCACTCACACAGTAATTTGTATTCAGATTCCTAGATCAGCCTAAGTATGGGAGACTGGGAATGGTAATGGAGGATAGGGATAGTGTGATTTTCAACTGGATAAAACACAACCTTTTACTTCCAAGGCCCTGATTAAGTCATATTAGTAACATCAGTTTGTGCACACTTCTTGAGATGTAAGATTTGCATGGGGTAGATCTACTTAGTATCTGGCAATCCCATTAATATTTTAGGACTGTTTTGAATAACATAAATATAAGGGTACTAGGGGATGAAAACATGTAAGGCAAAATAAAAATACCTTCGAGTGGGATTAAAAATTGCCCTGAGAATACTATTTTCATTAAAGCCACGGGCTAACAATGACAACTGTTTAAAAAAAATATGAGCTACAGAGTCCTCCATGCTCTGAATGTCTTTGATAAGGTCTGAAAATGAAGTCCTGAAAAAATATTGTATGTATTTCAAAATGATGATTTAGTGCTTTAAAAAAGTGAAAATCGACATTGACCAGATTCAATTGCCCTTTTCCTCCCATAGATTTCCTGTGTGTAGATCTAGGCTATTTTATCCTCCACCAGAGTGGAAATTGTTTATTCATGCATGTCATGTCAGTGGCAGCATAACTTTTCAAACTTTGGTATAGGGTGTTTATTTGTCCATGTAAACACTATGTAGCTCAGATATCAAAGTTTGACAATTTTTTTAAACTGAAGCACAATGTTAGCCTATTACTTTTAAACGTGGAAAGTACATGTATGACTTTGAAATCCCCCTCCCCTGCATTAATAAAGTTAATACATGTAATCTTCAATTTCAATCATATGATATTCTGAATATATATGCAGATAGCATAACTATCAAAACTGCTAACAAAATTGATAAAAGCAAAAGTAAATGGTACAAATCGGGAGGATGACCCCCCCCCCCAAAAAAAAAATACAAAATAAATAAATAAATAAATAAATAAATAAATAAATAAATAAATAAAAAATTGAGGGGGTACATGTGTCCCCCACCCACCTCCACTGCCCATGGTGTGCAGGATTTTATGGGATGAAATTGATGTGTACTATCTCAAGTTAACTATTTTTCCCCCTGCTGGCTGCTGTGGAAGATGTACCAAATATGTCACCAACTGGTAAATTTGAAATGAATTTTTTGTACATGTAGTACTGTATGTAAAACCTGCCAAGATATTCCCTCTGATGCCAACTTGCCAAATATGAATGTATGGCCAATATAGGGTACATGTGCAATAAAACCACTTGGACCAAAATCTAAATCCTTCACAATGTTGAAATGTGTACCAACATTTGGTCTTGATGTATGGCAGGAGAGAGTAAATAGTCTATAGTTAAAGTATCTTAAGACAGTGATGTGTGCCTGTTAATATTCATTATTTATTTTCAAAGTAACACTTTATGTAGTTCTAGTTCAGATTAAGTGTGAACTTCAATGCAGAATCTAGGCCTACCTCACCTTCATCCTATAGCAAGCATTTGATATTTGTAGGTATACATGTATTACTAGAATGGTTGTATCATCTATCTCTGGTATGGACACATATCCATCTTATAAAATAATAATAATGCTACAGTAGCATTATTATTGCTACTGCACCTGCCTTATGAATAAATAATGCTTTATAGCAGTATATAACATGTTTGTACTGTAGGTACAGTATATGATACAATGCAGTGCTATTTATAGGTATATTTTCCGTGTTAATCTGTCACTGTACTTTATTATATTGACATTATATCAGTGTTATAAAAATGGTATTTGACAACAATACTCCACTTTAAAGATACAGTATCACTAATTAAATATGAACAAATCAAATGTAGTCATAGTGGTATTTGTGTTATGTTGCAGTAGATAAATGTTAATGAAGTATCTAAATGTTTTATTTATACATGTACATCGTAAGTTTTTATTTTGTGTCTATGATTTATATGATCAACAGACTTTTTTCACTTGATTATGACAAATCAGTACATGTACATAGTAGGTAATATACATGTATGACCTGTTTCAGATTATTCATTAGTTTTAATTTTTCAAGGGAATAGTTTGTATTACATAGTTGTAATAATAACACTACATGTATATTTCACAATGGAAGTCATGTACCTATTTGTATCTCCAATGTTAGATTTGTATTGCTTTACTGTTTAGTGTGTGACGGTGTCATTCCGACAACTTATTTAGCCACTTTTGTGTGTGCATATCCAAGTCTAAAGTGTACTTGTCAGATACAAAGAAACATTAAAGAAATATAGGCACGTGTTGGGTAGCCATTCATTAAATGTATAGTGTACATAACAAGTCAAATGTGTATTTGAAGATACATATATATATGAATAAAGTATTCAATAACCAATAGTCCAATACACCCTTCAAGTTAGATGTTTAATATCTACTGTGTATTGTGTGTATGTGTCTGTCTCTTTGTGTGTCTGTGTGTGTCTGCATGTAGTTGTGTATATATATCTGGATCATATACGTTAGAAGGAAATCTTTTGTATTCTCCAGTTGTTCAATATTCCCCCCAACGTATATTTCCTTCGCCTTAATACTCAAATTTCTATTGTGACGGAATGAAGCCCATTGTTGGATTCACCTTAACGCAGGATCTAGGCATATTGTGTGTGTGTGTGTGTGTGTGTGTGTGTGTGTGTGTGTGTGTGTGTGTGTGTGTGTGTGTGTGTGTGTGTGTGTGTGTGTGTGTGTGTGTGTGTGTGTGTGTGTGTGTGTGTGTCTGTCTGTCTGTCTGTCTGTCTGTCTGTCTGTCTATCTGTGTGTATGTGTATTTGTGTGATATAAATGGAATTTTGGATTACTTCATAAACCCCAGTCAGTGGTGAATAGAAAGTTAGAAATGTGCCAAATGACGGGTTAAAGAAAGAATATAAAAAAGGAAGGGCTATTAGTCTCTATCTACACAGAAGGTAGAGAATCTCAGAGACTTCTGCAACACAACAAAACATTACCCATACCCTTGGACTATTTGTAGTACATGGCTGTGAACTTATAACAGCACCTAGAAGTTGCAAAATGAGCACACACAAAACAATTGCCCTGTACAGTGTGTCCCAATAAAAATGGTCCAATCGGGAGAAAATTATTTAAGGTATGTAATCATCTCAAAAGGCATGTGTATTTGGTATCATATTAAAGCAAAATAATTTTCTTCCTGATAAATTTAATTCCATTCAATTACTTTTATAAATCAAATGTAATGATTACTTTTGTGCAGTCAAGCAAAATCACGTTTGTCCCACTTTTGTGTATAGGTCATAATGACAAATGGATTGGTGGAATTGTTGCGTACAGGAATTCATAAAACAGATTTACAATAACCAATTATAAAACAAATAACAAATGCATTTTGTCTTTCAATATGTTTATTAATGATTATTTAGTAAATGAAAGATTAAACTCCAAATACCCCTCACTCGGCATTGAAATGATATTGCACATGTTCATAGCTTCTGTTTACCAGACTGCATTCACACTGACATTATAGGCCTAATGATCTGCACATCTCATTCATTTTAGGCCTTTTGTCAAAGTTATGTACCCCTTTGTACTACAAATAATAGGAAATCAGAAATGTACAACCTGAAAAATCTGTTCGTTCAGCTAAACAGAACGATTACACAATACTTTTCACACTCCAAGTGGTGTTCTGTCTATATGGTTAAACTATGCAGAATCATGCGTGTGCATGTATAGCACATACAGTATACCCGGAACAAAACGCGATTTTTGCGTCATTGCAGAAAATTCAATATATCTCAGGATTGACACAACCAAATGAAATGAAATAAATTGCACTGGAAAGTATTATCTTTTAGCTTTATGACAATACCAAATTTGACTAGGTCGCGTATGATATTCATATACTAAAAAACTAATTTCTGAAAGGACCATTTTTATTGGGACACACTGTAGTGTATGTTCTATATGCTAGGAATTTTGTCTTTAGTAGCCACTGCAAATCAAAGTCTAACAGCCACTCTAAAAGTATAATTCCACCACAACTGAGTTTCTAGTTCCTGTAATTTAAATTTGCTAAAGGTTCTTGGATGGTATTCTTCTATATACCAGTGTACAGTGATGTTAATTTTTAGGCATGCAAAAAAGATAATACATGCCTTTAAAACTGCGAAGTCATTGACCCAATACGAAGAATATAATAGTGATAATAATATGACACTCTCCTCTTTTCCTCTTCTATTTGTTCTCCTCCCCTCTTGTCGGTAAATTAAAGGTATTGGCTAACATTTACCACAGTTAAAAAAATCTGAGACGCGTGATTCCCCATGCTACCAGTGTCTTTGATGAGGTCTAAAAAAGAAGCCCTGAAAAAATTGTATTTCAAAATGATTATTTAGTGCTTTAAAAAAGTGAAAATCGTAAGTTGACCAGATTCACTTGCCCATTTCCTCCCATAGACTTACTGTGTGTACACCTAGGTTAATAAAACTCGCCCCGAGTTTTATTATAACTTGCCATTGGCAGTGTAACTTTCCAAACTTTTGTATTCTAGGGTGTTTATTTGTTCATTTGAACACTAACTATGTAGCTCAGATATCAAAGTTTGACAATTTTTTAAATTAAAGCTCCACAATGTTAGCCTATCACTTTAAAATAAACATAGATTTTAAAAAAAAGAAACTTGGACTTGTTTCCTGTTCCTTTTTGAAATTTTTATTTTTTTAACAATATCTATGTATTTTAACTTACATACAATTATTTGTCTATTACTTACATACACTTATTTATCAAACAACCGCTGAACTGGTTACAACGCCTGATTTCCATTAGAGTTTCTCTTTTTGGGAGGAGGGGTGGGTGCGGTGGGTATGTGTGTGTTATAACAGAGTGACAAAAATGAGCTAAAGTAGAGGTCGTGTGAGCGAAAGTAAGGTATATGTTTTATAAAAACTAGCTAAAGTAGGGTATGTTTATAAGTGTGTTATACCAGCGTGATTCGAGCTAAAGTAGAGGTTCTGTGCGCTAAAGTAGGGTATGTGTGTTATAACAGAGTGTCATAAAGTAGAGTATGTATGTGTTACAATATAGAGTGTCATAAATACGAGCTAAAGTTTTGCGGTGGTGTAACTATACGGGACGGGGGCACGTACCCCCCCCCCATTGGCCGCCCCCCTCCTCCCAAAAAACGAAAGAAAAAACGAAAAGGATAAACAACGAAAAAAAACATCACGATGATGAGCTGAGTTAGAAAGAGATCTTGAATCACATTTTGAAATAAACTTATCAGAGTAAGTCCGTTTGTTAATTAAACTTGTTATTTTTACTTAAATTTTATTAAAAACTGCTTATAAACTCCGGCTTAATCTCGTAAAGGTTTGTGTAATACTCTTGCAGGCCGTTTCACGAATCTGAATAGTGTGTTTTAAGTCTTTGGCGAGTGTTACCATTGATAGGATTAATGTTCTGTTATCTAATCGTTGACATGTTTCGGAATACAGATATTTCTTTTGTGGCTTAAATCTAATTTTAAAAGCAATTATGCTTGCTGTTCCAACTTTCTCCACCCGTTCCAGAGTTCAGATTGTTAAAAGGACTAAACATGATCTTGGGATCTTGCTCGTCTGATTAGTTAGGGTTCTATTTCTAATTTTCCATTTTCATCGCAAAAAAAGACATTACAAGTTACTATTGATTTACACAAAACGAGAATTATCGTGTGTGTGTGTGTGTGTGTGTGTGTGTGTGTGTGTGTGTGTGTGTGTGTGTGTGTGTGTGTGTGTGTGTGTGTGTGTGTGTGTGTGTGTGTGTGTGTATGTGTGTGTGTGTCTGTGTGTGTGTGTCTGTCTGTCTGTCTGTCTGTCTGTCTGTCTATCTGTGTGTATGTGTGATATAAATGGAATTTTGGATTACTTCATAAACCCCAGTCTAACTGTTGTGTTGGTGAAAAGAAAGTTAGAAATGTGCCAAATGACGGGTTAAAGAAAGAATATAAAAAAGGAAAGGCTATTAGTCTCTATCTACACAGAAGGTAGAGAATCTTAGAGACTTCTGCAACACAGCAAAACAATACCCATGCCCTTGGACTATTTGTAGTACATGGCTATGAACTTATAACAGCACCTATAAGTTGCAAAATGAGCACACACAAAACAATTGCCCTGTAGTGTACGTTCTATGCTAGGAATTTTGTCTTTAGCAGCCAATGCAAATCAAAGTCTAACAGCCACTATACTTCCACCACAACTGAGTTTCTAGTTCCTGTAATTTAAATTTGCTAAAGGTTCTTGGATGGTATTCTTCTATATACCAGTGTACAGTGATGTTAATTTTTAGGCATGCAAAAAAGATAATACATGCCTTTAAAACTGCGAAGCCATTGACCCAATACGAAGAATATAATAGTGATAAATATTAATAATATGAAACTCTCCTCTTTTCCTCTTCTATTTGTTCTCCTCCCCTCTTGTCGGTAAATTAAAGGTATTGGCTAACATTTACCACAGTTAAAAAAATCTGAGACGCGTGATTCCCCATGCTACCAGTGTCTTTGATGAGGTCTAAAAATGAAGCCCTGTTGTATTTCAAAATGATTATTTAGTGCTTTAAAAAAGTGAAAATCGTAAGTTGACCAGATTCACTTGCCCATTTCCTCCCATAGACTTACTGTGTGTACACCTAGGTTAATAAAACTCGCCCCGAGTTTTATTATTTATTGATGTATAACTTGCCATTGGCAGTGTAACTTTCCAAACTTTTGTATTCTAGGGTGTTTATTTGTCCATTTGAACACTAACTATGTAGCTCAGATATCAAAGTTTGACATTTTTTTAAATTAAAGCTCCACAATGTTAGCCTATCACTTTAAAATAAACATATATTTTAAAAAAAAAAGAAACTTGGACTTGTTTCCTGTTCCTTTTTGAAATTTTTATTTTTTTAACAATATGTATGTATCTTAACTTACATACAATTATTTGTCTATTACTTACATACACTTATTGTATATAAATTATTTATCAAACAACCGCTGAACTGTGGTTACAACGCCTGATTTCCATTAGATTTTCTCTTTTTGGGAGGAGGGGTGGGTGCGGTGGGTATGTGTGTGTTATAACAGAGTGACAAAAATATGAGCTAAAGTAGAGGTCGTGTGAGCGAAAGTAAGGTATATGTTTTAAAAAACTAGCTAAAGTAGGGTATGTTTATAAGTGTGTTATACCAGCGTGATTCGAGCTAAAGTAGAGGTTCTGTGCGCTAAAGTAGGGTATGTGTGTTATAACAGAGTGTCATAAAGTAGAGTATGTATCGGGGGCACGTACCCCCCCCCCCCATTGGCCGCCCCCCTCCTCCCAAAAAACGAAAGAAAAAACGAAAAGGATAAACACGGCGAAAAAAAAAACATGATCACGATGATGAGCTGAGTTAGAAAGAGATCTTGAATCACATTTTGAAATACACTTATCAGAGTAAGTCCGTTTGTTAATTAAACTTGTTATTTTTACTTAAATTTTATTAAAAACTGCTTATAAACTCCGGCTTAATCTCGTAAAGGTTTGTGTAATACTCTTGCAGGCCGTTTCACGAATCTGAATAGTGTGTTTTAAGTCTTTGGCGAGTGTTACCATTGATAGGATTAATGTTCTGTTATCTAATCGTTGACATGTTTCGGAATACAGATATTTCTTTTGTGGCTTAAATCTAATTTTAAAAGCAATTATGCATGCTGTTAATCCAACTTTCTCCACCCGTTCCAGAGTTCAGATTGCTAAAAGGACTAAACATGATCTTGGGATCTTGCTCGTCTGATTAGTTAGGGTTCTATTTCTAATTGTCCATTTTCATCGCAAAAAAGACATTACAAGTTACTATTGATTTACACAAAACGAGAATTCATGACGGAATGAGTTTACGATCGAAAATCTTCTTCTTCTTCTCTTCTGAAGGAATTATCTTCGTTTTCAGAACCGCTCGCTCGCAGGATTACCGCTGTAACTAACTTTCAACCAGCGGTATAGCTGAGCAAATATTGCAAATACACTTATCAAAATTAAACAATTTGCGAAGAAATTCCTCCTCCAAAATTCATCAACCACGGAGCGTGCACTTTTGCGTGTGCGCCATTCTGCATTACTACAAAATGAAATTCAGTTTCACCACTGAGCGCCTTTATAAAGCATATATTCAAATCGGAAGAGGCTTAAAATTTTGACCTGAATATCAGGCTAGTGGCCAGGGGGAAGGGAGGGTGCGTCGGGAGCGTACGCCCCTCCCCCTTTCAAAACATCTGAAAGGTCCATTTCTTTCAAAAGAACATAAATTGTTTTAATACTTCTAGGTTTTTGACAACTGTTGAATGTTCATTTCACGAAACAAAAGTATTAACAGAGAGTCAAAATATACTTACAAAACCGCAACAGGACCCCAATTAATAATCACCATGTTTTAAATTAACTTGCATGCTATCAACACTTCATAACACAAATTTTTATCCATAAGAAGTGCCAAAAGTTTGAAAGTGGGTTTGTTTCAATTATTGTAGACTGTCCATTTCATAAAACAATAGTGTTATCAGAAGTTCAAAATAAGCTCATAAACCTCTACAGTGTGTCCAAAAATAATTGTGCAAGTCAAAAGCGCCCTCTTTGGTAAATGAGAAAAACATTTTTGTGACGTCATGCTTACATCACCATCAAGTGCATAGTCTTAGCTTTCAAATGCTGTTTGTTCTATCCATTTTGCTTGTTTTAATCCTGAGGTATGTTCAGTTAACAACGAAAAGGTAAAATCACAAATGTGCCACTTTTACTATAGTCAATGATAGCATTAGCACTCTTCCATAAAAGTGACACAACTGTGATTCCACCGGTTTTGTTGTTTACAAGATATCTCGAGATCAAAACGAGCAAATTGAACAAAACAAGCAGCATTTAAAAGCTAAGACTTTGCCCTTGATGATGACGTAAACATGTGTCACAGCAATATTTTCTTACTGTCAAGAGGGCGCTTTTTACTTGAACAATTTTTTGAGACGTGCTGCTGCATGTCTCAAAAAATTGTGAAAGTAAAAGCGCCCTCTTCGACAATTAGAAAATACTTTTACGGCATGATGCTTACGTCAACGTCAAGAACAAAATTTAGCTTTCAAATGTCATATGTTCTGTTCAGTTTGCGGTGGAATCACAATTGTATCACTTTTACAACGAACTGTAGTAAAAGTGGCTCAATTGTGATTTTACACTTTCTTATTTAAATTAACATGGGGGGGGGGGGGGAGGGGGAGGAGGGGGGTAGTTGCGACCAAAAAAAAATTCTCCAAATCTCGACCCAGGTCCAAATTTTTCGTTTTCCGGTCTTTTTTTTTTTTTTCCTTTTTCTTTTCCTTTCCTTTCCTTTCTTTTTTTCTTTTCCTTTCTTTCTTGTCCTTTCTTTCTTTTCCTTTCTTTCTTTTCTTTTCTTTCTTTTCTTTTCTTCTCTTTTCTTTCTTTCTTTTCTTTTTCCTTTCGCCATTATTTTTTATTTTTATTTTATTATTATTTTATTATTTATTTATTTATTTTTTTTTTATTTTTTTTTATTTTTATTTTTTTTTTTTGGGGGGGGGGGACAGTTCCCCTCCTAAAATTTAGGGGGACCAGGCTGTCCCCGTCCTCCCCCGCGTCGTTATATGCTTCGGGTTGCATGCTTCGCGGTTATTACCTGTCGGGACTTTGTTTTTTTGTCTGTGGGTCGCCGTCCTTTTTTTTGCCTATGGTCTCAATGTATGCCTATTTTTCTTTTTTCTCGGTTGTTTACTCACAAATGTTTTCTCCTATCTGTAAAATTGCAACTTTTCTGAAAAAAATGGGAGAGCCCAGCTGATAACTACTCGCTTACCACCGCGTCCACTACCGTGCCAGTCCTCCACACCCGCCGACCCCGAACCCACCGACCGTCCCCAGGCTCAGCCCAGAAACGCCCGCCACGACCGCATCCGCGCTGACCCAGCTCCCCCCTAGACGACCGGGACTATTACGGACCCCCACAGTAACCGTTCGCGCCGCATCCGAGACACGGGCCCGCGCCGGCCCCCGGGGCAACGTCCCGTACCGGTGCTGGTGCTGGACGCCCGGCCCCATCGTCCCCCCCCAACCCGGGCTTTCCGGAGATCTTTTGATACGATCTCTTTGTTATCCGTGTTGCCAGTGCGATATGGCATAAGATATCAAAGCTAATTTATTCACACCTATGTCATACACACCATGCATATGAAAATATACGATATATTCGGGAGGAGTCAAGCCGGGGCGTGGACAACGCGGGGTATGCACCCCCCCCCCCCGTTGACATCAGGGGGTAGGGTTACGTATTTAGTCATCCCCCATTTTTCAGGAAAAGTTGTAATTTTTAATCAGTAGTATTCTTCTAGTTTAAACATTGTAATTACTAAATACTAATAAAAATAATATATGCATACATTTATAGCTCAAATTCTCTATGAATACATTCAAATGCGCATTACAATTATTTCTAATAAATAAAATAGAATAACACGGACAAATTTGTAATACCTTCATCATCGTGATCATTATCATCGTCATGATCATCATGATCATCATCATCATCATCGTCATCATCATCATCATCATCATCACTCTAGCTAATGGAATAATTTATCATGACTTATCGGACTATCTCCCAGGTTACTAAGGTGATGGTGGTGATGGTGGTGGTGGTGGTGATGGTGATGGTGGTGGTGATGGTGGTGGTGGTAATGGTGATTGGTGGTGATGATGGTGATGGTGGTGATGGTGATGGTGGTGATGGTGTTGGTGATGATGGTGGTGGTGGTGACGGTGATGGTGGTGGTGGTGGTGGTGGTGGTGATGGTGATGGTGGTGGTGATGGTGGTGGTGGTGGTGGTGATGGTGGTGAATGATGGTGGTGATGGTGGTGATGGTGGTGATGGAGGTGATGGTGCATGGTGACGGTAGTGACGAAGGTGACGTGCTAATGTTCAGTAAAAGATTGCAGCTGGAGCTCGCATCTCGCCGTGACGTGAACCCTCAGAGAAAACGGCTACTTACTAAACGGAATATATATCTCCCTGATTTTCTATATCTAACCTCTATTGATATAGTTGTCTGTCCACAGGAATTACCACTAATGCAGACAAAAGCATGGGAGGAATTCACTTTTTTAAAGGAAAACATACGCTTATTTTGCCTGACTAACTACAATTCAGCAGAAGAAACATCCGAGTAGAAATGCATAATTTAGCACCCTATAATTATTATCCAGAATGTAAGGAATAAGGTGTAGCTATAGTCTATGGACGGAAGACTGTTATGTAACATTTCTATTATTTTATACATTTGATTTCTATTTAGCGTGCGCTTACTGACAATACTGCAACTAGCTTGAATTAGTGGCATATGTTTGAATTTAATTAACCTTGGCTAGCTGTTGCCCTAGTTATTTCCTTTATTTTCTTTAACTTTGTCTGACTTGTCTGACTTACTGTGATCTTTCAAACAATTTCCTACAATAACACAGTTTACAGATGCATTAATCAACAGACCAGTTTCCTAATGTATTCAAATGTATGGATGTTTCTCCCTTTCGAGGTTTTTTTTTTTTTTTTTACAAGTGACAGAATAACTGTCTGAAGTTTGTTGTTCTAGGATGTTTATTTGTCATTGAAACACTGTCGGATATGTCAGATAACAAAGTTTGACTTTTTTAAATGGGACTAATTCACAGTGTTATATTTTTGAATAGTGTCTTTAAGCCTGTTGAATATACACTAATACTTGAAATCCAGCCCCGGAATCCAGCTTACATACATTGGTTGTCGTTATGTCTGGCAAGCCTCGGAGGGCAAGTTTCAGGTTGTGACAAATTACTCTTAAAAGATATGCATAAAATTTGAATGTTAGTAAACTGGTCTATAAGAACAGGTTGTGCAATCATTGATTTTATAAATGCCAGATATGTTTTCAAGATATCCATGTATCCAGATATACATCGGGATGTAATGGTGCAGGTTTTCTTAGCAAAATTTTACAATAACCATTCATACAGTCCTCTATCATTACACGAATGCTCCCAAATACCTCAGTAAAAACCTGTTCCACTCTTCAACAACATGTGGTATCACGGGGTCATGACAAACATTATATGAACTGACTTTTTCATTGACTTAATGTATTTCTTTCTATAAGTTCAAAGAAATTTATTTATCTCACCAGCTAGTGTTAAACAGAGATAAATCATTTCCGACAATAGAGTGCCACACTTCAATGCCCCAAAATACTCATAACGCATAGGGACTCTAGACTGAAGAGTGAGGTCAGCGAAACTCAGTACTAACTACTATCACTATCGAGTGCAATGAACTTTTCCTCTCTGGTGATTGGCGGGCAAAAACTCGCTTTATCACGTGATTAACTCTTGACCAATCCTATACAGAAAGATTCTTCGTTTGTAGAATATACGAAGAATGCAAACACACTTTACATGAGCACACTTTTGCATAATAGGCCCTAAACACATTCCGTCAGATATTTTCTCTTAGTTGTACATGTATATCTATACATAGTATTCGTTTGTAGCTTCGTATCAACAACCATACAGCTCTGAACGTGATAACCTTGATTCAAGAAATGTTTTTGTAATGTATAGCCAATAGCAAAAGAATGGGTGAGCACACAAGTTTCAAATTCGGGGACATGCGAAAAGAAAACCGGCAAAAAATTAATGAATATCAGATAAAAATAACTCAAATGGGCATCATCCCGGGCAGTCTTTTGACATAGTTTATCACAGAGCACTTTATTTATAATACAATAATATCTGAAATTTATTTGTCGCAATAAATCGGAAAAGTGTCAAAATTTGCATAAAAAAAGGGTATAATTATGTTTTCCACCATTTTTGACAAAATATGACTTTGATTCAAGCTTGCCGAAATCCAGGACATGCATTTCTTTTATTTCATTTAAAAGAAAATGTAAGCATTCATTTTGCCTTTTGCAACCTTGCCATATTCATCACTGCAGCGTAAACAAAATTCAAACCAAAATCCTTCCAGTCTGGATAATATTGCTCAGCTATTACTTCTAGTAATATTTCTTGAGGCATCTTTTTACTTCTCCGAATCATGTCTCGGTGATTGCCCAGTTTAACTTCTTTCCGAGTTCCTTCCATTGCTCATCTATGAATTTTTGACACCCCCTTTTTATTTATTTTTATTTTCATTTATTTATTTATTTTTTTTTTTTACTACTTTAGTGTTTGATCAACAAAGGACGCAAATAGATTTTGACCGGGATTTCTGAGCACACATCCCCGAAAATTGATACAATCGAAAAAAATGTGTTGTCGAACTTGTGAAGTTTGAGTGAGCCCTCTATCTTTGGTGAATTTGTGGAAAGGAATTTTGACCTCAAAGTTGCCCCTAATTTGCATATGTATACAAGATTTTCAGCTCCACGCATCAGGAAGCAAAAGTTGTGCCATCTCCGCGATGAATCATTAGCTTATATTCCGTTCATCAACGGAAAGCGAATGTTAGTCATATATTCAGTTGTTCGACAGATCTCCGGAAGTCGAGAGGGCATCTGGAACTCTCTTTGCAAGTGAATTTAGCGGGATTTTAGCTCAGGAAGTCGGGAAACTTCGGCAACCGTACCGAAACAGGGAGAGCCGCGGCCGTAGCCCCATCAGTGCGGCCGATTTTCATACGCATTCATTCGGGTCGGATTGGCCCACAGCTTAGGGCGGCGCTGGAAAAATGGCCTCGATGCGCAGTTTAGATGATATTGATCTCTCAAGTTTGAGAGTAAGTATTTACCGTGTGCTTGACGGAGGGATTGCCATCTCTTAGCGAATACATCTGTTCACCTTCATCTAGATCTATAATTTTATTCAAATTGATTACTTTATTCCTGCTACACTAAGTTATATACGCAAAAATGTTCCCGTGGTTCTGTTCTGTTTTATGATAAAGTGTATTGTGCGAAGCATAATGTGAACAGCGCGCACACGTCTTCAGTGCATGCCTGGCTGTGTGAGTGTGTGTATGTGTGTGTGGGAGATGTGGTTCAAAACAAAGGCTGCTGGTCTGTTTTACAGACACTGCTGTAGAACAGTGTATTGCTTGTGCCAGTGAAGTGTCTGCCAGCCAGTGCCATTTTGATATTGTTTAGTTATTAAATGTCGGGAATGTGGCAAAATATAAAGTTGCAATTCACAAAGTATGCATCTGTACAACAATGATGCGGCCCAGTCGCACAGGCTGCACATTTTGTAAATAATGTAAATCATGCCCGTGCCTATTCTAGTAGTAGGGTGTCTGAATGCCTATCACATTTTTTTTGCTATACGTGTAGATACATATGTTCAATCCACAATCCCATTGCTGTGTGCACAAGTCAATAAACTGGTTACTTTTCGGGGTCATCAAATCTCACCTTTCAACATCGCCGGGGGTTTACTTCCTGGGTAAAAGTGGCCTCTGAATTTGGTAGCAATTAAAAGTTATCTTGGCTCCATCTTTTCCCGAAAAGCGACTTTGGAATAATGGACGTGTTTCACAGCGAGAAACACAAACAAACCTTCTGCTGCCAGCTCATTTCCAGTATTATGGGTGATCAAGTTGAGTCCAATTACATGAAAATAATTTTCAAACATGGGGAATCCCCCTCGTACACTTTGTTTTCTCTATATCCAGCAGGATAAACCCCCGCCGGCCCTCAAAGTTACCCTTGCCTTTCATCTGTCGGGTATTTAGCCGCAATGAAGCTATAATGGCCAGTGTTAACAGGAAGGCCCCTACCGTGGTGCTACATTTCTGTCCTGATCCAGGAAACATGCAAGAAAAGATCCCCTAAATTTATCTTGGACATATCTTTGATAGGAACATTGGTTAGTTCTCAAATTTAGAACATGGCCTTCCTCATCTGCATGTTACTAAAAAAATGCAAACAAAATCAATCTGGAAGCGTACAAAATTGTGAAAACTGAAAAATCTTTCAGACACACTAATTCTAGTTTACGTAATTGAGTGCTTGTCATGATTTGTTATTTAATGTTAACAGCCAAGTTTAGTTTTGGGTGATTTTTATTTATTTGAAAAGCGCCTCCACCCAATAACAGATTTGAATATCTGTTCGTTTTAAAAAATTAATAAATGAAAAATTCTGGGGGGGGGGGGGGGGAAGGGGACCCCGAGGATTATGGAGCGGTACTTGCGCTCTTTCTGATGACGTATAACTCGCGATAACCTTGAACACCTTATTAACCCTGTGATGCTATAATAGATCAAAAATTAGTCCGAAAATCTCGGGCTCCCCCCCCCCACCCCCCCCCCGAGATTTTTCATTAATTATAAAAAAAAAACCGAAGATATTCAGAATCTGTTATTGGTGTGATATGACCTTTGGGCATAAAGCTTTCAAATTAAAAAAAAATCCCCAAACTGAACTTGGGCTTTAAAGGTTAGTGACATAATTGGGAACACTTGAAAATGCCCCAAGAACCAAATGAGTTGAAATATATACCAACTATACACTAGCAGGAGTGGATCTCCCACCTGGGAGGATTTGTCTGTAATTTGTTTACTTAAGGAGAATCAAGCATAAACATAGGAGAATCTTAATTTTTTCCGGGGACGATAAAAATAAGCCCCATAGAGAGCCACACAGCAGGTTTCCATGCTACGAGTGATATTGACATTGTTTATTTTAGAATGAGTCAACGTTTGACTATCTGATTTTCACAGGAGAATCCTTGCATAGTTTACTTCATTCTAGAGTAGTTTCAGCCCAAGTTAAGGACTACCCTTAATCATGTCATTTACCTTTAACATTAAAGGCAGTGGATCTATTTGTAAACATCCCTGCAGACCAGGAAAAGATAGCCCATGCCCTTAGGCTATTGATGAAAGGCATGTCTGTAAAATTTGGGGGTCAGTAGTTGCCTAGAATTTGAAAAATGCAAAAGAAATTTAAGAAAAACAATAGCCGTTTAGTGTATGTTCTATGGTAGGAATTTTATTCTTGCGAGAAAAAAATTCAAATCAGAGTCTAACAGTCACTATAATTTCACTAAAACTGAGCTTCTAGCTCGTATATTTTGCTAAAGGTTCCCAGATGGCATTTTCTTCTAAATGCCATTGTATTTACACAATGTTAATTTTTGGGCATGCAAAAGAGATCCCCTGCCTTTAAAATGACTTCCTGATCCCTTGCTCCTGTTTTTGAATTCACCGTTATGTGTACATGGTCTGTCTGATCTGATCTACATGAAGACCTTTACATAATTATCATGTGTACATTTTCAGGAATAAAATGAATCATATCAAATAAAATAAATATAGTTAAATTTTCCAGTATTTTCTTTATTTACATACTGTGTGTATATTCTTTTCATATGTAGAAATGTCTGACTATAGATCATTAATACCAGAAGTGATCAGTTTCTAGTAAATTGACAGTTAAAAAGATATGCCATGTTATAAATATGTGCCTGAATTCTGTGTTGTGTGTGGACTTATGGTTGTAAACGTCAGGATGAGGAGGGAAATACAAGTAGTCAAAATGTGTGAAATGAAAATTGACCCATCTGGAAATGTTGATTTTGTAGAGGTTTGGTGATATTGCAGATACTATTTACAGTCCATGTAATTTTACAGCGAATTTTCAGATTTCAAGTTAGAATAGAAATTATTTGGTAAAGTTTTGTTGCAACTGAGAGGGTTAAATTTGTACAAAAGTGCACTTCCCAACATCCTACAAACTAACAAAATCTTAACAAATAAGATTATAGATTAGGGGCCCGTTAAATTATTCAAAAGTGAATAGTGATGTTACTTGTGTTGCCCACAAATTTATGCATTACATGTAGTTTCATACTGTGGTGTTATACAATATTTTAATGCACATGGTGTTTCACATTTTTTTTCTCTAAGTTAGTATACATGCACAAACTGCATGCACATACTTCATGAGTAAGTTATATATCTTGATCCAGGATTTGTTAGTCTAAGACTGATGTTGTTATCCTTGAGTTTATCTAGTTTTGATTGTCATTTCCAATCTTCATCCCACATTTTATCTCCTGTTCTTTTCTAAAGTACATGTACATGTACAGTGAAGGCCTACAGTATTTGCAACCCCTAATAGAAATCAAGTACTCCATAATTACTGTACTGCAGTTTTTTTCCTATTTTTGAATTCAACATGTAGGCTATAAACTGCATTGAAAGACCGCCAACCAGGGTTGTTGCTAAGCTGGGCGGCACCGGGCGGGGCCACCCACTGCCCACATTTTCCGCCTGGCACTCCAGGCGAAAGACCAGTCTCCCGTCCAGCACTATTTTTCATTACCAATGATTTTTTGGGCTTAAAAAATGAGAAACTTTCAAGTATAAAACTATCATGATCAGGCTCAGATAATGGTCATGAAAACTACTTGTACTTACATGTAATGACTTCTTATTATGATGTAACTGTTATTAAAACGTATGAGGGCAAGTCCAAGATAACGCGCAGAATAGTTTTGTTGCAACTGAGAGGGTTAAATTTGTACAAAAGTGCACTTCCCAACATCCTACAATTCAAACTAACAAAACTCTTAAATAAGATTATAGATTAAGGGCCTGTTAGAATTATTCGAAAGTGAATAGTGATGTTACTTGTGTTGCCACAAATTTATGTCAGTAGTTTCATACTGTGGTGTTATACAATATTTTAATGCACATGGTGTTTCACATTTTTTTCTCTAAGTTAGTAATACCAGCACATGTAG
>JZLH01S0625191.1:17190-33916 GCA_001188425.1 Eucidaris tribuloides | reverse complement strand
CGTTACGTATGGGACATCGGATTTTAACATCGTAAAATATAATGTTAAGTTGTTTTGAATTTGTAAACTTCATGAGTAGGTTCTATCTCAATCCAGGATTTGTTAGTCTGAGACTGATGTTGTTATCCTTGAGTTTATCTAGTTTTGATTGTCATTTCCAATCTTCATCCCACATTTTATCTTCTGTTCTTTTCTAAAGTACAGTACATGTACAGTGAAGGCCTACAGTATTTGCAACCCCTAATAGAAATCAAGTACTCCATAATTACTGTACTGCAGTTTTTTCCTATTTTTGAATTCAACATGTAGGCTATAAACTGCATTGAAAGACCGCCAACCAGGGTTGTTGCTAAACCGGGCGGGGCCACCCACTGCCCAAATTTCGGCCTGGCACTCCGGGCGAAAGACCAGTCTCCCGTCCAGCACTATTTTTCATTACCAATGATTTTTTGGGCTTAAAAAATGAGAAACTTTCAAGTAAACTAACATCATCAGGCTCAGATAATGGTCATGAACACTACTTACATGTAATGACTTCTTATTATGATGTAACTGTTATTAGAACGTATGATAAATTACTTGCTTAGCAGTGAATTGATCATAATCAGCCGTCTACTACCGCACCATGAAGTCGCTGCGCTATGCTCGCATGGTCTGGGCAGCAAAATTTCCACCACTCAGAAATGTCTGGCCACAACTTTGCCGCCAACAATGAACCAAATTAATTTGGTAACCTGTATCCCTTCCTCTCTTTCCTGTACCATACCACTCAGTTCCACAAACAAAACTCAGAAGACTTTGAATGTCATATTTTGTATGGGGTACCAAATTGTTTTGCTTCTCATTGTTGGAAATTGTTAGACATACATACATGCAGACATAAGACTAAGACAGATCATTGTGATTTGCGTGAATTTTATATTGCACATCATAAAGAAAGTAGTGAATAAAATAGCCTGGAAGTTAGAACTTCATAAAATGTCATAGTGCATCATTTCTTCTAGTACCACTGTACTACTACAAGTTCATGTTCATTACTGACATTACATTTCTTTAAAAAACACATCACAGTTTATAGACCCCCCCCACAACTTTTTGGTCTTATGTTTCGTTTGAAAGATACATGTAATCGGAAACGGATTCATTTGGAAATAATTGGATTCATTATTGATTGTAGCTTGTGTACATTTTCACCAATTTGTCTACAAATACATGTAGGTGCAATGCAGTGGTGTGTGTGTGTTGTACTGTAGAAGGCACTTCCCCTAACAAACTGATCATACAGAACTTTACACTAAATGGGAAACTAATTGAAAGCATGTACCTGATTGCAAAACAATACATGTATGTGATTGTTTTAATCTAATGTTTTTTCTCAAAAACTTGCACATGTAGCTAGTAGCTGGTAGCTAGCTACTAGCCTACTATAAATCAACTCAACAAATATTTAGATCTTTAATTCATGATGCACACACCTCAGTCTGTAGTTTTACACAGGTTTAGACACCCACATTAAAAGTAAACAAAATTTATTTTCTGACAAACATGTTTGTGAAGGTAATTGCTCAAATCGGGTATGACTTGACCGTCATATGACACGTTATTGCATTCTGATCTCAATCAGAAACAAATCTGACATGTCTGTCAGATCTGTTTGGCTGGATCACACACTGTTTACATTTGTATTTTGTAGGAAGCAATCCATGCCAAACAGGCATGCACAGTTGCATGCTAAAGAAAAAAGAAAATAAAAAGCTCATTTCCCCAGGCCAGTTCTGATCTTTCACAAGGCAACGCAAATCTTTGTGTATTATGACTACGTGAACCTCACATGTTTTTCTGATGTTTTTGGAACTTTGTACCAAGTTTTTGTGTGGTTGGAAATATCCAGGTCATCTAGCTGGTAAAGCCCTATAAAACTGTTATGAACTTTCTATTAAACTTTTTTTGTGTTTCACAGATTTTGTTTTCTAAGTTTTACATTTACTGTTTAAAGGCAGTGCATCTCTTTTGCATGCCTAAAAATTAACATTGTGTAGATACAATTTCATTGAGAAGAAAATGCCATCTGGGAACCTTTAGCAAAATACAGGAGCTAGAAACTCAGTTTTAGTGGAATTATAGTGACTGTTAGACTGTGATTTGATTTTTTTTTCTAGCGAGAGATAAATTCCCACCATAGAACGTACAGTAAAACGGCTATTTTTTGTTGCATTTTTCAAATTCTAGGTAATCACTGACCCCCGATTTCACAGACATGCCTTTCATCAATAGCCTACATGTAAGAGCATGGGTTATCTTTTCCTGGTCTGCAGAGATGTTTGCAAATGAGATCCACCGCCTTTAAAGCAGTTTGACCAGGATTTCTTCAAAATTCCTTCCTGTTTCTATGGAATTTTATGAAAAATGTAGAGTAACTTACATGTAGGTTGACCAACTCACGATTATCTCACTCAGTTCCATTGTCACGTATTGATGTTGATACAGATGTAAAAAGTGGGTTTGGAATCATGGGTTTCAAATAAAAACTGAAAATTACATTTCATGTACATGATTCAAGAACAATAATCATTATTGTGAAATGTTCCATCATGTCATTGCACATACATGTACAGTCAAACCTGTCTTAGTGGCCTCCTCTCTATAGCAGCCAACCTGCCTAAAGTGGTCTCTATGATTCCTATGGAGGCAAAATATGTGTTAAAAACCTGGCTATAGTGGCCACCTGTCTGTAACAGGCCACATTATTGTTTCCCTTGAGTGGCTACTATAGACAGGTTTCACTGTAGGCCTACATGTACATACTGTACATGTAATACTGGACAAATATAGGTACACTGTACATGGTCATCACACCAATGAATGAGTCTGGTTTCTGCACTACAAAATGAGATAAAATGGTTACATGAAACATAAAAATTCAGACTAGTTTTGGCTATTGATAGTGTGGTAGAAGATAACATGGTAGAGTAGGACTTCCTCATTTGGGAATAAAACTGTTCTTCAATCAAGTAAACTATGCAAGGAATTGTTTTTGGATGATTATGTAGTATTTTGAAACTTTGCTGTCCCTGGCAAATTTGCTGTTCTGCTTTGTATGGATTCAATATACTGTATCTGTCCACGCTTGTTTCTCAAGTATGGTAAACAAAAACAAGACAAATCCTACCAGCCAAGATTTTGACTCTTTTAGTTCTTGAGGCATTTTCAAGTGCTCCCAATTACTGTATGTCGTTGCCCTTTAGTGCACTATCCTTTAACCTTTTGGATACCATGTTATGTACTGTTATGTGTAGGCCTATACTTTACAATTCACATGCACAGGGCTCTCAACTTTGGGGAATGACTTGGAGGGAGATTCACTTTTGCCTGCCAAATTTTTTTTTATTAGCCAAATTACTAGATTCAAACAACTTCTCACAAGCGACGACCAAAACCATTTTTTGCCCGCCCCCCCCAAAATTTTTATTTGCCAAATTACTAGCCAAACAGTTTGTTTGTTTGTAATATTTTCATTCTACACATTTGGCAGGAGGTTTTTTCATAAAGCGGGAGATTGGTGGGACGGCGGGAGAATGAGCTCGGTGGCGGGAGACTCCCGCCAAAAGCAGGCGGGTTGACACAGCCCTGCATGCACACTGTTGTAATGTACTCTAATTGTACTAATCCAGGGTTTGTCATTTTACACAGAGAGTACACTGTTGACCTATTTTATACTAATGTATGTGTACACTGTACTACATGTACCATGGAGCATGTACATGTGTACACACTACCTTAGTTGCAAGACCAGTTCCCCTTCTGCTGCAACGGCTACATACATGTACATGTACAGTCAGTAACTCTTCATTTATATGTCTTTTGTAGTATTCTAGTTCATTATCAGACATTACTATACACTGTTAGCTCAGTGTACAGTGTATTCAAGATCCCATATGACTACATTGTGTTTTCTTGTTTCTCCTGTATACTGTAGGCCTAAATACACAAAAATAATGTTTTTAACAGTTTACAGAATGTTTGCATGTGGTGTGTTCACACACTGCGTAGAGTTGTGAACAATGGCTGCCATGCTACTGGGAGAGTGTGGGAAATGTCTCCATACTGTAATGTACATAATGGATGTGTATGCACCTGAACCTATTCACTTGAACATGCTTCAAAAGTACATGTATAATGACTTGCCTGGTTACTTGTGGATAGTATCAAAAGTGTTCTGTTTGTATGTGAGGTCAGTATGCTACAGTACATGTAGTAGGCCTGCTGCACTAATTACACTGTATAGGCCCGGGGGGCGGGGGGGGGGGGGGGGTAATTGCCTAGTAAGGTAAACGGGAGTGTGCCACTTTAATAGGTGACTTTTTCGCAAAAAATCCAGGTTTCTGGTAGTGTTGCACGACTCCAGGATTTTTGGGAGTCGATTAGTCGCCCATCAAAGTTGCGACTCCGACTATTTGCTGACTCTCAGTGTTCAGTTACATGGATGTCGGCATGATCAATAGGTAAAAGGAAGCACAAGCCTATGCAATGACTGTTCAGTGTCCTCCTTCAATGATTTCATTAAATTCAACTTTCAACTTTGATTACGATCATTCAAAAATTGACTTTTTGCCATAGTCCCACACATTGTCATCGATGTTTTGACTGGTTTATATAGCATACATGTGTGATTGCATGGAGTCGATTCTTGTGTTTCTAAAGTCGGAGTCGCGACTCCTCAATGATAGTCACGACTCCGACTTTTGGCGACTTAGTCATGCAGCACTAGTTTCTAGGGAATAAATCCTTAAAGGTAAATGACATGATTGGGGGTAGTCCTCAACTTGGGCTGATACTACTCTAGAATCAAGTAAACTATGTAAGGCTTCTCCTGTGAAAATCTTGTAATCAAATGTTCACTCATTCTAAAACAAACAATGTCAATATCACTAGTAGCATGGAAACCTGCTGTGTGGCTCTCTATGGGGCTTATTTTTATCCTACCCGGCAAAGAATAAGATACTCCTATGTTTATGCTTGATTCTCCTTAAGTAAACAAATTACAGACAAATCCTCCCAGGTGGGAGATCCACATCTGCTAGTGAACAGCTGGTATATATTTCAATTCATTTGGTTCTTGAGGCATTTTCAAGTGTTCCCAATGATGTCACTAACCTTTAAACATGGGTCATGATTTTGAAATTTTACGATTTACACTACTATTTTCGCCTATTTCATCGCTAAAATGCACAAAAATGCCATTTTTCTTAATAAAAACCTTAATAATAGGTACCATTTTCTGCCAAAATGACCCTTAAAAAAGGGTCGGGTTTTTCCGCTTTAGCGGCACACCCCCGTCGGAATCAAATCTGAGTACCCCCCCCCCCAGATTGTTATTGGCTTCTCTGAGTTCAGATTTAAAATGTACCCCACCCTGAACCCACTAATGTGTTACTCCCTCCTAGTCATACTGTCATATACTGTAGGCCTATATGTACATTGCCAGCATGAAAATAAACACGGGGAAAAAAGGTTTACAGGATGTAGTGTCGACTTTCAAGTACCATTTACAATATCAAGGCAAGATGACATTTCTTGAACTTGAGCCACAGATTCTTGCTGGTACTGTGGTTGGCAATTCCATGGAAATGGGACTTTGAGATGTCTTTTGATTATTTTCACAGTGCTACGTACACCTGGGTGTAATGAAATATCGTAAAACTGTCTTTCTAGTTGGCAGTAAAATTGAATTTGCAAATCATTCACTGCGAAATTTAGAAGAATTTTGTAGCAGAATGTTTGCATTTTCATTCGCAGGGCTGTTGAAACATAGAGGAGCAAAATTGTTGCATCTTACATGTAGTAATGTAATCAAAACAGTTATTTTCGAAGGTTGTATTCAGGGTATAGTAACATAATAAAATAATAGAATAATAAGAGGAATAAGAAATCACCACTTGAGTACTGCTGCTACTACTACTGAGTAACACATCGGGCATTAGATTACATATTAAAGAGAATACACAGTACTGGTTGATTACTTGCAGAACAACATCATTTTAATATCAGCTGCTTTCAAACCTTCTGTGAACAGATTGTATTCTAAAAATGTCACTATAATACAGGAGAGAGTAGTTGAAAATAACAGAAGTTACAGAACACTTCGTTTTGGACATATCTGCTACACAAATTCCCACTGCTGACAAAGTACTAACACAGAAATCAATATGTGGGACTATGATCGTTGTTGCCATACACACTGCAGCAACGGAGTTGACTCAGTCGGGTACTCAAACTGCCAATCCCTCAACTTTTTATTGCACATGAAGTGAATTAGTCCCACATTATAATGCAAATGTAATTTAGTCTCACCTGGAAAATAATGAAATATGAAATTTTGATGAAAGATTTTCCATCATCAACCAGTACTGTGTATTCTCTTTAATAATAATAATATAATAATGATAATAACAGCAACAACAACGGCCACAATAATAGCAGCAGCAACAAACAACATCAACCACAACACAGTAAAGGTCCAACAGACCAACCTTGCACTGTTCATGTAAAGAGAACCTTTCAAGGTGAGGATTAATGTGCTGGAAACATTGTGCTGTAGGCCTACTCTGGAATTATAGCCACATAATGTTCACATAGTACATGTACGTACGTATGTACATGCACGACATGTAATGTATGTATTGCTGTATTCGGGGTATTTTCTGAAGATGAAGAAAGACTAAACAACATTGCAGTAGTACAGCAAAAGATTAATTATTGCCCATTCATTTTGGAACATACAATACTGTCCTGCTCAAAGTGCAGAATAATTGTCTTTATATAATTTGGATGCTTTTTACAGTATTTAACCATTCTTGAGATGATAACCCAAATAGCATACATTGGAATGTTTTCACTGTACCTGTAAAGATTATTGATGGCTAACTCTTTCTAATTGCAGTGTCTTCATTCCAGGTAGGCCTACAATGTTTGTTGTAAGAAACATGACTTGCACACTGTGTAGTACAAGTCGCGCAACACCCATACATGTACAGTATGCACATAAGCTCCATTTGGTGCACTGTATGCACAAGGGGTGTTGCTCAAACCATTTAATTGAATTGCATAACCAGTTAAATTAATAAAGGTCTGGGAGGGAGAGAGAGAGAAAGAGACCTAGGAGGGAAGAGGCACACCACAGTACAGATCTGCATATCCCGTGGGATTTGGTACATCGGGAAGCGAGATTCCTTCTCGTTGCTAGCTGCTCACCGAAATATTGAGCTCACTGCTACATCACTCCAATGTGCCGTGGGAATTGGAAGCCTGTCACATGATCAGTGCAGGGTCAAATGTCACCAACTGTCATATTGTGGACTGTTAATAATCGAAAGAGATGTTATTGGTGCATTAAAGAAAAGTTTAACAATGTTGTAAACCACCCTAACAAGATTCCAAAAATCAATTGTGTATTTTATTTTACATGTAGGCCCCCTATATTCGTAAATTGGTACATGGTGCATGTACATTTTTTTGTTAATTGACCTTGGATAATCCATAATGAATACACTCTGTGTGGTATAAAATTGGTTAAATTACAGGAATACAGAAATTGATGCGTATTCAAAAGCATCAACACTGTAAAGCATTATTGGAGACAGGTGAATTGTTCAGGAAAATGTGTCATGTAAAACTTTGAAATAATCTTTATAATTCCATTTTGATTTTGGGGATTGATAAATAAAAATTTAATCAAAAAGCTCATGCAGGGAATATTCTTTGCTTAATAGCTGCATGGCAGAATGAAAAGTACACATTCTATTGGGCTACTAGTTGGGAGTATTGTATATTTTTGAAAACTTTATTACTTCCGAGTCCGACCTTTTCTGTAGATATTCTGAATTCTTGTAATCTTTTCCTTGAACTTGTAACAGTAGGCCTACTTGCAACAAATGCATGGAGATCACTAAAAGAAAGTAAAAACCACACTTCTTTACGATACCTGTAGTCCTGTACATAGCACCCATTATCTGTTCAATACTGCTATTTTCCAACAAGTATGAATAATTGTTATCCTCAGTATGATAGATCAAAGGCATTTGATGAATAATATTCATCATTATAATAACTTTGAAAGGCACTTCCTCGTGGAAGTCCTAAGGGCTATAGAGTCGCCTCAGGGTATCAGCTTTAGTGATCTGCATCCATTGTAGTTCTGTGCACGGTTCTGTCAGCATGTATTGTGCTGCTCGTGGGAGTGCCTCATCCATCACTCTGTATGTACCTCTGTGGTTCCAATGAGGTATCATTGCAACCCTAGAGATGTGATGAGACTAGAGGAGTGACTGTTGGACTGAGGTCAGTGACTCAGGATGAGGCCATGACGTAGAATCCTCCTCTCCTGTGCTTTTGTTCCCCTCGTAGCTGTGAAGTGGGGGTCCACGGCTGAACGCATTGCAAAGTCATCATTCTCTGAATACTGAAAGATTGAATTAAGTGGGGACGAAATCACCAACCTTGCTGTTTTTTGAGTTCCAGTTAACCAGAGCTATCATGCTCCATGGGCTACTCCTGCCCTGGGTGCTACAAGTCCATTTTAACTTTACTAAGTTCAGGGAATATCGCTTGAACTATCAGGCTCTGTTACGTACATGATTTGTTTCAGATGTACGCAGAAAGCATACGTTAATGATCAAGACTTGAAGTTCAGCGTACATGTACACATAGGTATACAGAAGAGTACATTACAAATGCAGTGCAGCCGATCTCAGCAAATGTAAATGTAAATCGCAACAATGAAAAATAATTTAAAAAGTCTGGACTTGTTGTGAACATTGCAGTTGGAAAGTTTAATTATTTAACATGTATTATGGGTAACGGCATAGGCTGGTTGGTTGTGGATTAGGGTAGGAATTAATTTTATTTTTTAGGGTGATTTTTTTTAAATGAACCTTGGAGCTACATGTATTCTCAAATTTTCTTGGGCTAGTCTTGAATTTTTTTTTTACCTCAATTTTTTCTTTTTGTTGATAGTGCTAATAATTAGCTCGATTTACACTAAAATAAATGTCGGGAAGTTTGTTTTTGAGCACGGCATTTATTGGTGCTGATATTTAGCTCCGTATTATGCTAAAAGTCGGCAGTTTGTTTTAAGGGTGGACATGTACTAGCGCTAATATTAAGCTCCGTATTACGCTAAAAATTAATGACAAGTTTGTATATTTGCAATACGGATCTAAATATTAGCACCATGAATGTCTGTGGCTCAAAAATAAACTTTCCAACGTTTATGTTTAGCGTAATACGGAGCTAAATATTAGTGCTATTAATGTCCGCGGCTCAAAACCAGACTCCTGACATTTTTTATTTTTGTTTTTCAACAGATTTTCCAGTGATATGTTCGTTAAAAACGGGTGTGAACTTTTGTAAAATTTCTGTAGAATAGTTGAGGGCAACTCTGAAGAAAAATGGTTAGACAAAGAATTGTGTTTTGAGGATTTTAAGGGGCAATTTAGACTCCGCCGAAGGCGAAATTGCCTGTCGCTCTCAGGTATTTCCGATGCTGGTTGTGGGGAAGTGGAACTGAAGTTTAGGAAATCAGCTGTTGAACGAGGGGGTGCAAATTTCTCTTTGCTTACCAGTTGTGGAACTCCTCTGCCTGGGGGAGGGGGGGGGGGGTGGTGCAGGAGGGGTGCATAGGGTCCCCAGCATACACCCTTGATGGGGAAATTAGAGAGAGTTTTGAAGTGAAGAAAGTGAACATTATGCATGACTACTACATACAGGTGTATGTCCACATTCAAAGGACACATGAAGAACGACCATGTGCAACAATTATATTAACTTGTGAAGAAGCTGATAAATTATAAATTATCACATGTAGCTCATGTGAATGTGTATTGGAAATCCTGTACTGATCAATACAATTTGTCACATGGTACATATACATCGGATTTCTGGAAGCAACTGCAGGGAATAATTTTTCATCTCAAATTTGATTTGCAATTTCAGTCAGATTAAAAATATTCTGTACGATATGCATTATGCACACAGTCATATGTATTCAAAATGCTACACATAAATCTGCATTCTGCAAATTTGTGTAGTGCTCATTTCCAAGTGTATTGCAGATACAGTAGTATTGTGATAGCAGGGGAATTAATCCCTGAACAGCTATGAGAATGCATTTGAAATGCATTACATATTAAATGAATTATCATGGAAAGCCATATGGGCTGAATATGAATAAAAATTTAGGAAATGATGGATAATAAATGCCAAATGTGATGTTTGCTTGAGAATAATCCATCTTCTCAAATTTGATTTGCTATTTCAGTCAGAGTACAAATATTTTGTACAAAATTGTAAACCCTAAATGAAGTGATACATTTGTGCAAATCTGTGTAGCAGTAATTCTGAATGATTAACGCAATTGTTCTGTTCCTAAAAGGATTGCTTTTATTTCAGTTTATCGCTATTTTTATTCTTTTTATTTCAGGCATAAAGATATAAACCTAACATGAGAACATTTTTCTTTGGTCTGTATTCAATTATTTGCATTATAAATTGTTGCTCCATGTATATTTATCCCTCTCATGTAATTATTTTCTTTGTTTTATTTCTTTTCTCTCTTGTAGGATCCAGCAGGGATCTTTGACTTGATGGAAGTTGTTGGAAATGGGACCTATGGACAGGTTTACAAGGTACGTATGGCGTTGACCCCATCATACCACAAATAAACAACCAACAAACCTACCAATCAACCACCAAACAAATATAAACTATGTACAAACAGACAACAAATAAACAAATAGAACAAAACATAGCCTTTACAAAGGTGTTTAGGATTAAAGTGGATGATATTTGGTACTGAAAGTGCTGCAATTAAATATTAATTTCAATGGCTTTTATTAGTTAGACTTAAATTGAAAGGTTTCTTTAAAAATGTCAACAGTCACCATAACCATCACCCAGCTAACATTCGTAGAACTTTGGGATTACTCAAGAACATGCATAAAGATGGGGGCATATAATTCCATGTTATACCTTTAGTCTTGCTGCAATCTCTAAGTTTCTGTTAACTTTAGCTTTGGGAGGAGGAATAACATAATTCTTTGATGCAAAGTCATAGAAATTTTTGAAAAATACTATGAGCCCTCTGAAATCTACGATTCCCACGTAACCCTAATATAACACACCATCTTTTGCCACTAAGATAAAGAGGGTTAAACGATGCAGTACCATGGGTCAGGTGAAACTAGATCATCATGCTGTCATCAAGTCATTGTGCTAATTTAGGCTGAAAATTAGATCAATTTGATCATGAAGAAGTAGAAAAAAATATGAGAAACCTGAACGCGGGTGGGCAGCTGGTCATCGGGTCTGCTGTCTGATCATGCCGTCAGAAGGGTCCAGTCTTGGTGGCGTAGTGCGATGATGCGCTGGAATGAGTCGTTTGAGGAGCGGGACAGCTTGCGACAAATCATGCGAGATTCATGGCTCTCCACATTGCGAGGGTGTGATGAGTATCGCTTCTGACGGCCAATCGAGTGAGGTTTGTATCGTGGCGTCAGGTCGCCCGACTGTGGGGGGACATTATTCCGAAATTTTAGATCACGCATGGTTGCCGCTTTGATTGGCAGGTCCGCCATCTCAAGTGCGGTTCAGGTAGGCGGTTGAGTCGATAAGTGGATTGATTATCATGAAGACTTACCGAAGAGAGAAAGAACGTACTCATAGGCAGCGCAAAAGAGAAATGAATGCTTCCTATGCTTCCTGGAATTAGACAGCCTGGAGAAGATTTAATTTTCGAATGAATCATGAACTTTCTCTGTGACAGAGCAGAATTTTGGAAGATTTTATTCTTTGATAGCGGGGGAGGGTGTAAGAAAGAGCAATTGATTCATGAAGTGTATATTTTGTCTTCAGCAAGTGTATCACAAGCATAGGATGATTAATATTTTGTTTCTTTCGGACAGCTGGTAAACAACCTAGAGTGCTTTATGAAGACCGTGAAGTATATTGCACGCAGACTTGGGTGGGATTGACCCACAGACCGTCCTCTGAGGCGAAGCCAATGGCGACTGTGAGTCAAGTGGTAATGGAGCCTGTTGTGGTAAATGCAAAGTGTGGGTGTCAATCCCACCCTTGCATGTATAGGGCGTTTACGTGCTTTTTAGTAGCACGTTCGAACTGGTTCGTACGAAGAGTAGCGTATAATCCGCTGGAATGCCTCGTACAAAGAACTTCAGTTGAAACGCGTATAGCTATCCGACATTTAACTCAGGCATTTCGAACGTACTTCGTAACACATCACGCGTATAATACGGACAGTATGAACGACGGCAGTCTGTGCACGCTGTTTATCTGGCGCCGGGGCTGTAGCGACATGGTTGACACTTCATAATAATTTAGTCATTTTCTCTCTCTCGTCGTTTCTTCTCTGACAATTTGCTCTATTATAAGTTTATTCTTATTTTCTCTAGCATTTTATGACGGTCGTGCCTTAAGACAACGTTCTCTTTCTCTTTTCCTAAGATTAATTCTTCTTTCTTCTCTTATCGTTTCTTACCTGCTTTTCTTTTCGTGTTGCTGTCTTTAATTGCTCATTTTTCAATTCTTTTCTTTTATCTTTTCTCTCTTTTGTCTGTCTTTCATGTCATTCTTTTTCCTTTCTATCTGTGTATCTCTTCTATCTTTTGTTCTGTTTCATCTTATCTTTCTGTTCTATTCGTTAAGTTTTTCATCTTTTGTTCTTTCTTTATATTTCTTTCTATCTTTTG
This sequence comes from Eucidaris tribuloides, assembly GCA_001188425.1. Classification (NCBI taxonomy): domain Eukaryota; kingdom Metazoa; phylum Echinodermata; class Echinoidea; order Cidaroida; family Cidaridae; genus Eucidaris; species Eucidaris tribuloides. The sequence continues at coordinate 21,155 of JZLH01S0625191.1, read as the reverse complement.
TTCTAAATACTCTTTCACCATCTTTGTACTAGTTATATTTCTTCCTTATTTTTCTTTCTATCGGTCTCTTTCCACTTTTCTTTCTATCTTTGTTCTATCTTTCCCATCTTCTTCTAAACTGGTTATACTTATTCTTTCTAAATCTTTTTATTTTCTATCCATCTTTTTTAATCCTTCTGTTCTTATTGTCGTGCGTTCTATTCTTTCTTGTCAACTCTTTCGTTGCTCGCATCTTTCTTCAAATCTTTCTATCGTTTTTGTTCTTTTATTGTCTGTCTTTCATGTCATTCTTTTTCCCGATTTCTCTCTCTCTTCTCATTTCAATCTTTCTGTCGCTCTAATCTTTTGTTGATCTATATCTTTTTTCCCCGAGACTTTCTTTATGCAATCCTGTTTTATCTTTCCGTGGTCATTTTCGTCTTTCTATCTTTCTTATCCGTCGTTTCTATCGAATCTTCTATCTTTCTTGCTCTTGTTCCTATCGTTTACGAGGAAGAGAATCTTTTCTTTCGTATTTTCCTTTTTCTTTTTTTTATTCTTTCTTGTCTAAATTTTTTCTTGTCTATGTACTTTATTTTTTCAATCTTTTCTTTTTTATTTTTTTTCTATCTTTCTATCTTTTGTTGTATCTTTCTATTTTCTTCTCTTTCTTCTTTCTATCAATCGTTGTTTATCTTTCTTTCCTTTCGTCTTCTATCTTTCTTTTCCCGTCTTTCTAAAAACTGTTATACTCGTTTTCTACATCTTTCTATTCTCTTCACCATCTTTCTTTCTATCTTTTGTTTACTATCGTTATCATCTTTCTAAGCTGGTATTTAGTCTTTCTTATTTTTCTTTTTATCTTTCTAAAGTAGTCAATCTTTTTAATATCCTTTCTATTCTTTTCGTCTTTTATATTTTCTTATCGTTTCTTTCGTCTTTCTATCAATCTTTCTGATCTTTCTCTTCTTTTATTTGTCTGTCTTTCATTCATATTCTTTTTTCCAGCTTTTTTCCTTTTCTTTATTTTCTTTCTATCTTCTTTCTATTTTTTTTCTATCGTACTTTCTATCGTGCGGGTCTTTCAATTCTCTTTTTATCTGTTTTCTACTCTTTTTTCTAATATTTTGTGTATCTTTCTATCTTCTTCCGCTTTCTTTCTAATCAATCTATGTTATTTTCTTTCCTTTTGCGTCTTTCTACTTCTTTCTTTCCGTCTTTCTGTCTTTCTTCTTTCTTCTCATTCTTCGCTTGTTGTCTTTCTTTCTTTTGTAGTCCTTCTTTCCTTCCTTTATTAATTTTGGCGCGTACCCTCCGTATTGACTACGCAGAATATAGTCAGCGATTCACTGTGGGTGGTCCTTATACGTGTATAGGCAATTGCTAAAACTACGTATGAACGCCATACCAAGTTATACGCGTTTCGTACGATACACGTACGAAACGCGTATAAACTTCACGTGTGAACGCCCTATAGGTCTGCTTGTGATGGATTTTTCATAACAGCTCATAAATCACTTAAAGGTTATTGACATGATTGGGAACACTTGAAAATGCCTCAAGAACCAAATGAGTTGAAATATACACCAACTATACACTAGCAGGAGTGGATCACCCACCTGGAAGGATTTGTCTGTAATTTGTTTACTTAAGGAGAATCAAGCATAAACATAGGAGTATCTTAATTTTTACCGGGGACGATAAAAATAAGCCCCATAGAGAGCCACACAACAGGTTTCTGTGCTACGAGCGATATTGACATTGTTTATTTTAGAATGAGTCAACGTGATTGCAAGATTTTCACAGGAGAATCCTTGCATAGTTTACTTGATTCTAGAGTAGTTTCAGCCCAAGTTGAGGACTACCCCCAATCATGTCATTTACCTTTAATTTACTGTTTTACCAGTGTCAAGAAGTAAAAATATCAATTATTAATCTTTGATGACACACAAATATAATTTACTCATTCAGGATAATTATTTGGAAAGTTTGGGAGAAATTGTGGAATAAAGTTTGACATGTAAATTTTCATCGGATTTCAGGAAGTTAAGCTTTATGTCATTTGTAGTGCCCTCTAGTATGTCTAATTTCATCACAATTTCTGAATGAGTATCCAAATGAGGTTCATGCATCAGACCTCGCCTCAGCTCATTAACAACCACCAAAGTTGCTGATGTTTCTGACTGATGAATATAGTAAACATAATAAATCACTTGGTACACTAAATCTAAAATTGTTTTGGAAGACAAAATTACGATACACATGTACTGTGTGAAAGTGCATTTCAGAAGTGTATTTTGGTATTTAGTAAATGCAGCAATAGTACATGTGTGCATCTTTAACAGTGTGATGTATTCGGAAAATTTGATGTAATGGCAAGCAATGATAGATTTCCATGATGTATGTGTATGTCCATGTACAGTACATCTATCTCACCAGTAATGCATAGCCAGACATAGGCCTACATGTAAATCATCCATAATTATTTTAATTCATGAATTTTCATCTGATTATTGACTTCCTCTACTAAACTAAGAGAAGTTTTAACGAAGGTTAGTGAGAGGAAAAGAGAGATTCAATTCATAAGTCAACATCAAGAATTAAATTAGAATAAATTGGACTAATTATATATTATTGCCAAATCTATGTCCTGAATGCATTATTACATTAATCTGGTAAAAGCAATCACGAGATGATTCAAAGTAATGTGACCAAAATCCACACAATTATATATCAATGGGAAACATGTATCATTGCTGCCTCTGCCATTCAACTCAAATTTTCCTGAAAATACTATTAACCACTAGTAGAAAGCATCGACATTTCAATACTTATTCATCGCCTTGCATCTTACTAAACTATCTTAACAGATACATTGTGCAGAAATGTCACATCATATCACAACAGTGAATTCTATACTGTAAGTGTGTAATGCAGTATTTCTTGTCGTTATCACATAAATATTTTATATTGATTTAGGGTGTGTTTACACTAAGTGATTATTATGTTTAACGCTATACTTTAGTGTGTGCTTTGTAATTTTAGAGTGCACCAGTCAGAAACCAATCCAGCAATCTTTGTATGTTTGATTTAAGGTATTTCGACCCTGGAGCGAGTCGTGTAATCAGGTGAAACCGGTTCACATTTGGATAAGTCATTCCAGAATTGGTGGATTGAGGATTACACATTAGAAGTCTTGAGAAGGGATCTAACAAAAGCCCATCTGTGACAGTTAAGTCTTTAACTTCGCTTTGTGAGATGTCACGGTATGAACAAGATATCTACATTTATCAAAAGTTTTTATCCTAGAGTTTATCCACCTCAACATCTCTATCCAAAATAATATTTCTCTGAATCTATGTAATGTCACCATTTATATTTGTGTGTCATCAAAAGTTAATAATTGATATTTTTACTTCTTGACACTGGTAAAACAGTATTAGGTAAATGACATGATTGGGGTAGTCTCACTTGGCCTTGAAACTACTCTAGAATCCAAGTAACTATGGCAAGGATTCTCCTGTGAAAAATCTTGGCAATCACGTTGACTCATTCTAAAATAAACAATTGTCAATATGTCGTAGCACCAGAACCTGTTGTGTGGCTTCTATGGGGCTTATTTTTATCGTCCCCAAGTAAAATTAAGATACTCCTATGTTTTATGCTTGATTTCCTTAAGTAAACAAATTACAGACAAATCTTCCAGGTGGGTGATCCACTCCTGCTAGTGTATAGTTGGTGTATATTTACAACTCAATTTTGGTTCTTGAGGCATTTTCAAGTGTTCCCAATCATGTCAATAACCTTTAGTGATTTATGAGCTAGTTATGAAAATCCATCACAAGCAGACCTATAGGGCGTTCACACGTGAAGTTTATACGGCGTTTCGTACGTGTATCGTACGAAACGCGTATAACCTTGGTATGGCGTTTCATACGTAGTTTTAGCAATGCGCATATACCGTATAAGGACCCCCACAGTGAATT
>JZLH01S0625191.1:4918-17100 GCA_001188425.1 Eucidaris tribuloides | reverse complement strand
TCTACCCTTTTATTGGGGGGGGGGGGGGGACGGGAGGGGGCAAAGATACTGTGGTATTTGGACAAGAATACTGTATGTTGTAATCCCTGTTGTTCTGTTTACATGTCTCTTGTCTGTTTGTTGTCTGTTCAATGTATGTACATGTACATGTATCTAGCTGTGAACGGTGATCTCATGTTTCAGGAATACTGCCCACAGACAAGAGCAGCAATCCATCAAATTAGTAACCTGAGATGTTAGCAGGGATGCAGTCTTTTGTCTGCCTGGTATCACTGGATAGTCTTGATTCAAGACCTTGTGCATTGCACATCACATGGTTCTTGAATCAGAGTTGAAATTGCAGTCACTGTCAGTGATTTATTGATAATTGTACAGATGATGTCAAACAAGTATCATCAACTGAACTAGTAACAAGACTGCTAATTAATGATAAAAACAGAGATGATTAGCAGAAATAATGACTTTTCATGTAGTCATATTTTGATTACATACAAACCACCCACCATTGTAGTCGACATATCAATTTCTTCTGGATTTAACATATTAATTTTCAAACCATTCAAAGAGGATTTTGTAATATGTATGCAGGGCTCCACACTAACATTTTTTTCCTACTTGCCCTTTGGGCAAGTGTTACAATCACTTTTAGATTTTTACTTGCCCGAATGAAAAATTTACTTGCCCGAAAATAAATGATAATCAAAAACATTCAGAATTATTCCCCTTAATTATTTTTTTTTATAGCATTGGATGTTTTTGTTTTTTTAATTCTGGGAGTTGCCAACGGTGTGATTTGAATTTAAAGAGTCAAACAAAGAACAAAATGACGAAGAACCTTAGTAAGTTAATTAAACAAAACTTTTAGACATATTTTGTTCATTTATAGTAGGTTTTTGGACATGTTTTGCTCATTTTGTGATCAAAATTTTACTTGCCCAATGGGGCAAGTAAATTTTAACATTTTGAGATTTTACTTGCCCAACATGAAATTTTACTTGCCCCAGGCAAGCGGGCAAGTGCTAGTGTCGAGCCCTGATGTATGTGAAAAGCTACCTACTTACACTACCATGTGTGTGTTATTCAAAATTCTGTTGCACAACACTGTTATTCTTCCTCGATCAAAGACTACTGATTTGCATCTTTACTAGACACAATTCCAATTGCCGTTCATCAAAATGTCAGTTTTGCATATCCCTACTGATCACAGGTCTCCGAAAATGCATAAAAGCATCGCTGATACTGGAACTGCGTCATCAATTTTCATATTTGCCCTCCGAAAAAACAATTTTACAAAAGTCGTCCGCATTATTCATTGTGGTTATAAAAGGCAATTTATGAGGATCAAGTCGGTAAATCATGTTCCATATTCTAATCGCACTTCAGCAATTATAGAGCTGTTTACTGCAAATTGTGCTTAAATAAAGTTCTTTGAATCATTTATATGTATCAAGTTTTCATAGACGTAGTTGATGAAAGAGAGTCCATGTTCTGGTATGAACTAAATTTACTGTGAACCCATCGCCCGGATATAAGTATCGGTTAAAGGGTGTTTAGCATATGCTCTAAGCAAAATGACGTTGTCATTAATGCCAACTTGAAAACCTGTAACTATTTGCACTAAACATGCTGACAGAAGGATCTAAAAAAAACACAATACTTTGATCTCTCACAGAATTTATAAGCAAATTGTTTTCAAGTTTGAGGCAATTTGATGTTATTGTTTCAGTTGACATGGCATTTCTTCATGTTTTAGGGCATTTTACAAAACACAACTTAGTAGACAAGGCTTGTGGAGAGTACACCACGTGAAATTTCTTTTGAAATAATTTGAATGATAAGATATGCTAAAGTGTACTTAATAAAATTTTTGCAACTTCAGCAATATAACATATGGTGCATGTATACTTTTCAGAATTGCTACATGTAGGCTTAGGGCTTTCATTTAAAAATAGGTAAAAATATACCCCATTGCCAAGATACTGTTGCCAATTACTTGTGATAAAAATCACTCACTTAATCAAATTTCTCTTTTCTTGCTATATTTATGTTACTTGAAATTGGTGCCAGACATTGCCAGATGAGGTATTCATATGAAATGATGACCGGGCACTTTAAAATTGATGACATTATGTGAAGAAAGATAGGCGACTCATGATCACTGCATGTTTCGTCATATTGATCGCTCACTCCGGTTTGCCTGTAGGTTGGATGGCATCTGACATGTGATGTACATTTCTTCATCTGTAATCTTGATCGTCTCTCTCGTTTGCTGTCAATGTTTTTTCTCCCCTCTCCAGATTCTGACCTTTTCAGAATGCACCGCTGGCTTATTTTCTGCGTCTGATATTTTGGCTCGCAGCACTCTTTCTTTGGCTCGGGTTCGCCACAGTCCCGATATCTCTGGTTATTTATAAATGCACGCGTTCATTTCTTTTCCCTCGATGGGCCTTGAAAACCCGAGATTAGTCCTGTGTCAATATTTTTTCTTCTTGGTGGTTTATTTAGTTTGGCATTTATTTTTGCATTGCTTTCATTTTTTGTTGAGATGTAAAAGCTACATATAGCAGTCAATATAAAGGCAAATCCATCTTTCTATCATTTCTGATGCATATAATGGAAGTCTGTTTCAGACTATAATTGAAAATTACTGCATAATCAATTCACAGAAATATGCTAGCTCTGGGCTAGTTGCATTATGATAATCAATTTGCATTGTCTTCCACTACGCATTGCATGCTTTAGTATGCATTGACACTGTATGGTACTCAAGGTAGTCTTTTTCACAGACTTTAAGATTTGCTTGTAAAGAGTAAATACAACAAAGCCTTCTTGTTGACACAAACTGCATAGTTACAGTGTAAATTGGGTGATTACGTATGTTTAGCTAAACATTTTTTTTTTTTATGGAATTTTAATATGAAAAATCAGACCTCCGGCTAAGGTGTTTGCTGCAAAGACTACTGTATTTCTGATTCATGTTAGAATGTAAAGTCTGCCTTATGTACACCTATCAATTGTAAGACGCACCCCTCGACCCCCGGGAATGGTGCGTCACTTGTCAAACGGGAGTCGGATTTTCATATACCATGACGCACCTGTGTGTCTTGACTATGACGGACCATTTTCTTACAATGACTGTGCCTAGGCCTATTTAAACGTATACAAACTGACGCACCCCATTCACCATGCTGTGACGGACCAAATGCTTCCATGACGGTACCCTGCGTCATAATTTGTTGGTAAATGACCCACCCATGACGCACCATACCCGGGGGTCGAGGGGGTGCGTATTACAATTGATAGGTGTATTATGCAGACTAAAATATAAGGAATTGATCACATTTCTGAGTTTCAATTGCCATATTTTATACAGAGTACACATAGTTGTACATTAGGCCTACATGTGCACACTGTACACTTGGAAATTACAGACCAGTACACTTGTATGGATCCTGCTTGTGGAATGGGAATGGTGCTACATGTAGTACTGTACATGTGGTACATGTACATGTACAAGTTTGCCAAGGCACAAGATCAAAATTTCCTGGAAAAGCCCTTCGCAGATTCATCTGACCAGAAAGGTACATAATATTCTTAATTTGCAAATGACTGAAGAAATGTCTGGCTGTAAAAAAATTACAAGGTTGCTGGTGGTGATGTAGCCCCTCAAAATTACAGTAAGAATAGCTGTCAAAGTATTTGTACGAAATGCCTGCATTTTAGCTTCTTGTCTTTGCAATAAATAAAAAATAGAGAGATTTCCTGCTAAATTCTATACTTATTGTGGTACTGCAAGGGGTCATAAGGGTAACAAAAACATATGGTATCATCATAATCACCTTTCCTTTTATGTCAATCTGACCAGCAGTTGCTGAGATGTCATGATACATGCATCTGTTTTCCAGAGGTTGTGTTCATGAATCTGCAGAAATCCCACAAAACTCTCTGAATTACCCACATACATTACTAAATATTCCCTGATGAAGTCACAATATACATAGAATAATAAAGAACTTTCAACTGAAAATGAAAATTATTTCCCTCATTTGTGTGTGGAAAAGAAAAGAAAGAAACATAAAAGCTTGAAGACCAACACACATACATGTATGATGTAGGGCCTATACCTAGTCTTTGTTTCCATTTTCATTTAATTGCTGTTTACTTGTGAACTCTGTGTCCCCAAGTTCACGTTTTGTGGTTTGGCGTTGGTGCTTACGCCTCCTGCAGATCAAATAGATAAAAATAACAAAAAATCAATAAATAATGAAAATAAAATAAATGAGCCCACCATAAATAATGTTATTGGATGAACCCTCTCCTACACACCAGGAAATAAATTGGCACTCATATTTTATAGCCATATCAATATCACAAGGTATGTTTGAAAAGTACTAGAACAATAACTTCTGACCTGACCCATTACCTGATATGAAAGTAAATGGGCGTGACAATACAATGAGAAAACAGACTGTGTTGCGTATACATGCATATGCTTGTATATCCATCATATGATCCACTGTGAAATTCTGAATAATCTGAATATTAACTGAAGTTGTAATACAATTATATTACAGTTTTGTGATGATTATTTTCTACTGTTGTTTCCTAGAATCTTTGAAACAACAGAATTCACATTGTTTTGAAGTACATGTACATGTACTTAATACACCTGGCCAGAGTGTAATCTGAAAATCTATAAAAAAAAAAAGTGGGGCCATGTTGTATTTACAAGGAAGGATGGGTGGTAAAGGTAAATATTATGTTACTGGTTAGGCTGAGATAGGTCTGCTTGTTTTTGTCATCAGACTTTGAACAGTATGATTTTAGAAATCAATTTCAGCATACATGCAAAAATGAAAGTAAATCTGTCAAAACTGTTCTGAGTTCGTAATTGATATGGAAAATAACATATTTGCATGTGCACAAAATCTTATTGAGCCCTGTTCAATTATATTGATAGACTCACAGAGCAGACCCAATGTCCTGGGTACAGACGTGGCTGCATCATGGCACGTTATCCCCAAAGTGAGACTACAGTACAGACATCCTCTGTACCTTTCAAGTCATGAATGATTTGGGCTCATTGACATTGTGGGCAAGCAAGGTGAATAAGTAGGTTTCCATAATCAATGCAATTTATCAATATTCCAACAAAGTAATGTAATTATTCCATCAGATGTGATGAAGAAGTTTGTCATTGTTGTCTGTCCCTTTTGTCTTCCGCAGTTGTAAAAAATGGAAAATAAAATGTTCACAAACCTACAGTTAAAAAGCACATATCCATCTGTGTTACAAATTACAAAACTACTAAACTTCATGCTTTCTCAAGTGGCGGTACAAAGAGGGGCTTTGTGTCAGAAATTACTTGATAGGGTTGATTCAGAGTGGAAGTGTTGGGTGCATAAGCGTGATTTGTTCACCGTAATTTTGGAGCCAAACTTACAAGCATTGATATTTAGCACTTGAGGAATATCAGGTATCGTGTGTTCATTGTTGTAGTCGGGTCAATAGACTTTGGTAACTTTGTGAAGATGTGTCAAATGCAAACAGGGATGGCAAGAGAAAAAGAAAGCGTCTACTGATCTAACACTTTGAAGTTTGTGACTTGCTCATTCAAGTAGACAGTGTACCCTATGTACTGTGAGGATAAGGTGGGCGCGTGAAAACTAAACTTGTGTATCATTCCTACATTAGAATACTGTACATATGATTACAATGGAAGGCCATATTTGTTTGTACAGGTGGTATCAAATTTGCCGTCTGAAAAACATGTTACATGTTAGAGAATTTTTAGAAATAGAAGGAGTAAAAATGAGTACTTTTGTGCATATCAATGCTTTTTAAATGTGAAATATGCAAAGTTGCATATTTTGTGGTTTTGATAGTAGGCCTATACAGTAGTATTGTGTGAACTTTCACCATCTATGGAAATTATTTTCTAAAGCACAGTTTTGTTTGACACTAGTTAACATTTATACTTACTTCAGGAAATTCTAAACACTATTCACAGTATGATATTTAGAGTGCAACAACAACAACAACAACACTACATAAAGAGATTGTCAATTGTAGTGTTGCATTCAGGGAGGTGTGAGAGCACCTCCCTGTTGCATTACATGTACATGTACATGTACAGTAGGTGCTTCGGTTAGGCCTGCAGACTTATAGACCTATTCAGTGGCGAGAAAGTGACATGTGTCAGTGGGGGGGGGGGGGGAAGGGCTTCTACATTAGAGCACAACAAAAGATAATGCAAGAACTTAGCTTTATAACTGTTCCTGAACTAAAGAAATGCATAGATGAAGATATTCAATGTTGTTATAGAAGTTACTCTTGGAAGCCCCCACTTAGAGCATGAAGCAATGCCTTGTTCTGAAAATGAAATAATTATACATGTAGTAGGTCTATAGGGTTGGGGCCCTGATATGGTAATATGTCTAAGTACATGTAATAACATTTTCCACTGTACATTGTTAGTACCATATCCACCTTGTCCAGCTTGTGGAGAGTCCTAGGGCCTGTTCAAGCGCTCTCCTAAAGCGAACCGTACTGTACCGAACCGTGCCAGAGGAGGTGCCTGAACACCCCCCTAAAGCGAACCGTACCGTACTGTACCGCTCCAGAAGCATGCCAGGGAGGACCACCTCCCGATGTGGTCTAGAGCGTGCCAAGGCGAACCGTACCGTACCGCGTTAAGCACCTGAACGCATTCCGCAATACTTTAACGTGTGATCCCCTCAGTTTAGAAAGTAAAGCGTACCAAATTGGTACCTCGGAGGCACACTTCCCACATTTTTGTCTGAACACTCGCAAATGAACCACTCTGGCATGGTACGCATTGGGTTGGCACGGTACGGTACGGAACGGTTCACTTCCAAAAGTGCTTGAACAGGCCCCTAAAATCCAGCTTGCCTGAAAGCTTGCCTCATAGCTACATGTACATGAAGCTGCAAAACATAGCAGGGATGGGGGACTACATGTAGTTTGACTGTTTGAACTTGGTGTAAACAAACAAGTGTTTTGTAGTCTAGCACACTTGAAGTTATGTAATGACCCTGTCATTGCTATGAGAGCCCTGCCAGCTGTCTACTCCAAGTGGAAACTGGAGAGGCCATAATAAACCTAGTCTAACTGACAGACTGCATTTACCACATGTCTGCATCCCCAAATTAGAGCACAGCTCATGGTGATCAAAGCCCAGCTCTTTCCTATCATCTTTTTTTTTCACAAAGTATTATTGCCATGCCAGACATCAGAAAACAACATAAAACTGACTGAAAATTACCGAGCAGCTTTGCTGTTGGTTGTTTGTAACACAATGATTTTTTTAATATCAGGGAAGCAGATTATTGTGTACATTTAATAGCAAAAAAAAAAAATGATATCAGTCTAAAAATGTTTAGGCATACACAACAGGAGAAAAATTACTCAAACTAGATGAAAATATACATTATCTTTTGTTTTTGAGAAAAATGTATGATAACCAAAATAATACAACACTAGTAGACCCCCCCCCCCCTTGTAGATTACAGTGTATGCCAATGAAATTTGGGTACGAAATTTGCAATTAGACATACAAAGGATGAAAGAGCTACATGTATTTACAAGCTTCAAAGTTTGTGGGACATGTACATGTATACACACTACACAGTGCACATACATGTACTGTAAACTACACTACACTGTACATGAACAATATGTCTCAAGATTTATTTGTGTCTTTGTGTGAACTGCCATAGTCATAGACTGCAGTGAACTGTTGAACCTGTAAAATCAACAACCGTAAAATTAAATGGGATTAGTGAGGGTACAGTAGAATCTGTGAAATATCTGCAATGATAAATTGGACATTTACACTATAATTTTACCCATGACCCACAGTACACATACATATACAGTTTCAATGCATTCAATTTTTTGTGCAAGGCGAGGGAGGTGACAGTCACTGTATGTATTTATTGCGAATGACTGTACATTAATGTATTAACCCGTTGGCTATGGGAACTGGATATTGAATTTACACTAGATGTTTGGCTGATGCCATTCAAATAAAAGCATCATATAGTTTGCATAATGTTAAAGTTATCAATGAATTAAAGTGATTTTGAATAATTTTTTTTAGAAGGAATTGGTCTTCTAATAAGATCTTGTCATTGTCCAGTGTAGGCAACCTCGGGCTGATGTGGTTTTAATATGCACACATACATATTCTTTGATAAAAAAGTCAAAGTTACTTACATGTAGGCGTACATGTACAAGTGTTTATTTTAGGTCTTGGTTTAAGCAGTGTATTTCATATTTTATAAGCACAGAAAGTTATAATTTTAGATAATCTGATATGTTGTCTGTTCTCAGTTGATGGAAAAGTGAAGAAGATTTGCAGTGTTGTATCTGTGACCACATGGAGCGAAGTATGCTGAACATAACATACAAAAATCGCAAAACCAATAAATGGATAAGGGGGCAGACCAAGGTCAGGGACATAATGAAAGTAATCAAACAACGTAAATGGAAATGGACTGGCCATGTCACCAGTAGGAGAGATGGAAGATGGAGTAAGCAAATTTATACCAAATGGACACCTGTAGACGGAAAAAGGAACAGAGGCAGGAAAAGAAAGAGATGGAGAGATGAGATACAACAATTCTGGCATGATACCAACTGGTATAAATATGCGAGGGAAAAAGAGAAGTGGAGAGACCATGCTGAGGCCTTCATCCAGCAGTGGATTGACAATGGCTGAAGAAGAAAAAGAAGAATCTGTGACCACAAGTTTCGAGACCGAGGCTGCCCTAAAATACAATCAGTTTCCATTGGGTTTGTACAGGTGTCTCTGGCTGAGACCGAGATACATATAATGGAGGCCCCCAGAAATTGGCCTCTATGCCACCCTTTGATGATACAATGCTGAAGATTTGTATTTGCAGTATACTTTCTACATGTATGTATGAAATTGCACTCGAAAACTTGTTTGCAATATTTGTGTAACCATGCAGTTTTTGAGGCATGTTTATTCAATAAGGATCGCTGTTTTCTCCATTTATTTTTCCTCACGTATCCTAGAGCCTGTACTGATGAATGATATGGCATTATTTTCACGAAGATTTTCTGTTTTCATTTTGTATCCTCCAGGGTCGCCATGTCAAGACAGGTCAGCTGGCAGCCATCAAGGTCATGGATGTCACTGAGGTAAGAATCCAGACAGTGCTATTTTGGGCTTAAAGTCCTCAGTTCTCTATTTTCTTAAAGGGTAATTCTATGCTGTTCTATTGTTTAGAAGCAGAAAAATCTGAGGAAAAGATCAGTGAAATTTTGAGAAAAATCAGACAAACTAGGAATGAACATACCAATTTTTGATAGTTTAAAAATTTAAAAATGGGCAACATTGTGGCATTCATTGCGAGCTAACCATTTGTTTTTGAGAGCAAAAAATATTACAGAATTTTTATTTTCTTGAATATTTGTGCGTAAACATACACATTTCACACTGGAAAACTTGTAAAACAGTGTGAGTGTATGAAAAATATGTTGAGCACAGAGATGAAGAAATTGTTTTTTGAGAGAAAATGAAAATGTGACATTTGTGCATAATGCATTTGGAGGGTTGCTAGCATAGATCAACACAGTGTTGCCAATTTATAATGATTGTAATAGTTTTTAAACATTCCCAACTTCATTAAGTATTTGATGCAGTATTTGGTACCCCGCGGTACCAACTAGAAATCCACCATTTTGTTGAATTATTTATTTATTTTTCAGCACTGTACCCTGGGTTACAAAATTATGTCAAAGTTATGAAATAAGGGTGAAAATAACACATTTAACTTCACTTTCACCCCATTTTTTGTAAGTTTATGCCTTCTTGTTGTGCACTTGCACAGCCTCTGCATTATCACCACTGATTTCAGCGATCATAACTGAAGAAAATACATTTTTTAACACAAGAGGGCGCTGCACAATGCAGTACCCCGGGGTACAACGGTACCCTGGGGTATGGCGTGGTGCATCATTTGTCTAATTTTTTTCTCAAACTTTCACTAACAAGTTCTGCACACTTTGATGGCATAGACCTACCTGTACATGTATCAAAAGCAATTTATAATTAGCCCGGAATTCCCCTTTAAATGCAAATTCAGTATTCTTCACTTCTTCAGTGTTCTAAAATGTAAACTTTATATTCTAGACTTTATATTACAGCCATTCCATGTAAATGTCACACGAGTCACGCATGTTTTATGTCACACAAGTCACAAACCAGGGTATAGGCCTAGATAAAAACCGAGAAAATATTGAAGCTCATTGCTTTACTTGATCATGTAAATCAATCATCTGTACCCTGGCTTGTGACTCGTAACATACAGCATGCGTGACTTGCGTGACACAAGTAAAGAATGGCTGATTAGGCCCTGTTTACACTCACAAGATGAAAGTAGAGCATTCATAGTGGCAATTGTCTTCAAAAAGACAATATTTTATCATTTATCACTGTTGTGGTTCAGTTTTTAAAATAGTCAAATTTTGATATCTGAGCTACATAATGGTGCTTGAATGGACAAATGAACACCGTAGAATACTAAATTTGGGTAGTTATTCTACCACTGACAAGATATGTATGGATAAACATCACTCCTGAATTATGTATCAGGTCAAGTCTTAATTGTAATACAGACCAAGTCGACTGTAGTCTGGATTCCAGACAGGTTTTTGGCTTCATTAGCTATGATTACTCTGCTGATTCATGAATAATGGTCTGGCAATTACTGTGTAGCAGACCTGGGAAGATGTAGGACCTACTCCCATTCCAACAAAACTTGACAGACTTTCAGCGTGTTTTTACAGAAAAATAGTGGAAAACGGTTTATCTTTTCCGGAATCGAAAAACCGTATCGCCCTTAAACCAACCTGTTTCTACAGAACGAATAATCCGATTAACTCCGATCTGCGTCGCAAATAACGCGTCAACGGGAAATCGGGAAATTCAACCTATATGACCTAGCAATGCATTGTGGTATATGAACTGCAGTCATGATCACAGGCACGTATTTTCACACACACCGGTGACCCCTACTTCCGCCAGACCCGATACGCTTTTCGCTGTGTGTTTCTACAGAAAAGTTAAACCGGATTAACACGGCAATAACCACCTCTGGAAGGTGGTTATGAAAAACCGTATTGGTCAGATACGGTTTATAATAAACCGCATCGCGTCTGTTTCTACAGGAAAGTTTTCCGGAATTCTAGATACTTACGCGGGTAATACGTTTAACGATTTTCTGTAGAACACACCGTTTGTACATGTAGGCCTATTTGTTATTCTAAGTTTGGTACTGATAGGATTTAACTTAAATCAACCTGTTTGTGGGTAGGATTTGACTGACTTTTGTTTGTAAGATGATCAGTGAGCTAAATATTTGTGTCATTACTTACTGATATGGCTATTTTTGTCAAATTCTCAGGGTTAAAAAGTAGGCCGATATTGAAAAAAAGTGCACTGCGATAAATATAAACATGAGTTATTAGGATTCAAGTTCATCCTAAACTTTAACTAGTTGTTGGAACTCTCACTTTCAAAGACAAAAGTGCAAAATATGTGGAACAACAGTTACTGGATATTGTGTCTTGTGTGCCATATACTATTTCATAGCATTTTGAGTCAAACTGAAACAAGAGACTGGGTGAGAGAGACTACTTTCTCCCATAGCATTTTACCAGACATGAAAGGTCACTTCAAGGTTTTGTGGTGTGCCAGCGATCCCCACATTTACCAACAGGTTTTGTCTCAACTAGTAAATAGCTGAACAAAGTGATGGGTTGTTGTGATTTCTCACAAAGTGAAGTGAACTTTGTCTGAGTTCAATTGTGTTTGCTCTGTGAATAAATCTGAATCATCGTCTTGTTACTCTGAATTCATTTGTTCATTCCGTCATTGTTTCACGCATCCGTTCATTCACTGTTTCATTCATTCAATTTTCTGTTATTCATTCATACATCAATTCAAATATTCTTGTGTTCTTTCATTTATTTAGTCAGTCATGCAAATTTATTTCTTTATTGTAGTAATGATTTAACACCTATTTCTTGTTCATTAACCTATTCATCATATAAATATTACTGTTAATTATTATTTAACACTCATTTCTTGTCCATTGACTTATTTTACTTATTTAAAGACACTATATAAC